>JARIHS010000078.1:0-293923 GCA_029320655.1 Mycena floridula | reverse complement strand
GTGACATGGAAGTGCATGACCACCGGTGGCTATGTCAACGCCTGCGAGGAGAGAACCATCAGCAAGGAAATATGATGGCTTTGGTCAAAATACACTAGAGGGTCAACAGGGAACTTGGCATAAATGTGCGGTCGCTCATCCCACAATGCACAAGGCGGCCGAATGAGAGATTTCATGACCTCCTAGAACATGTTCTGGACTATCCCTCCAGTTTCTGTAGGCTCAACAAGAAAAGTCCAAGGATCATCAGTGCTCTGGTCTGTTGAGATCCATATCTGGGACTGTCAATGAGCTGACAGAAGACCACATGATGTTTAGGTCTGAGAGCTGTTAGCCAGACCATCTTCAGGCGAGGAAAACGGCCTTGTTGTATAGAAATTACAGTCTTTCAAATAACTTTGATAAATCAGAACCCTGGGAATCTTTGTTCTGTCCTACATAAACCCTCAGTATCAGCTGTGATTGAACACATCTAGTCTCATGTTATCCCAGGTATAACTCCACTGCTTTGTGCCATTTAGCTCATTATATTATGGCAGAGACATACTGTGAACCATCCAGATCTTCCACCACACATGCCCTTGCATTGGGTACCAGATCCAATTCAGCATGGCTTTTTGACCACTATTCTTGTCCATCATGTACGAAGTCTGCCGGATTCAATGCATTGGACAAAGTCAGACTGCACTCCTTTGGTCATAGAGACCATGAACAACTTCTGGGCCCAGTTTACAAGGCTCAGCTTGAGAGGAATCCCTGGTGTTACAGTCAATGTCAATGTGCCAGTCATCGGTCATCACTTGACCGAAGCTGAGGTCCAGCAGATGCTGGCTCCATTTGTGTCCATCCTGCAGATCAGAGACCTATTCTCCAAGGTATTATTATCTGTCCAGTGTCATGTCGTTGGTTGATCTCACATCACAGCTAGTATGGTCAGAATTTGATCGGATATACAAAGGAAATGTGGATTTCTATAAAGAATGGGCAGCACTGTTTCCATATACAGAGTAAAGTAAACTGTGAAGTCTGGCCTCAACACTGTAGATTGAAATCAGATTGTTGTCCACCTGATCAAGCCCAATGGATTGTTGCAGCAGCAACTGGAGGCATGTTAGGCATAATCCAAGATTCACACAATAATTTGGCCCATATAAAGCCAGTCCATAATGATGGAGCCATCACTGGGATGTTTCAACCCAACATGGCATTGGAGGTTTATCTCCTCCGTGCATACCATCCTGATGATCCACGCTCACTGTCATATAACATAGCCTGGAGAGTACTCACTGGGAATCTCATCCCACCTTTCAAGCTGGAGTTCCGTTCCAGCACAGACTTTCCACCTCTGTGCCTGATTCAAATCCGGGCTTTCTGTCAGAAATTTTGGACTCTGCCAGCTGCTCAAGCTGGATACTTGTCAGAAGATCCTTACCTGATTGTCACAGGCATGGCCGCCAGGCATTCAGTAAATGGGTGAACTCTGTTTTGGCCCCAGCAATCTATAGGGCGGTCAAGCCAAATGTCAGCTCCATGTCAATCTCTATGTTTCATCAGGTGAGTTGTCTAAATAAATATTTGATCACCTCAGGATTAAGCACAACATTCAGATTCGCATTCTTGCATTTACAGTGTTTGGTCCATGGGGCTTTCATAGACATGGACAACGGAGAGTGTTGACCGAAAGTGCATATTTTTTTACAAGGGCATTGTTGGAAGATGGATACCGGAGGTTAGATCAAGGAGAATAATCCCTGTTGTGCATAGCCTTTGGTGTTGGTTTAAGTGATCATTGCGTGGAGCAAGGTCTCCATGGAGATAGAGATATGACTGATAAGTATCTTATGACACAGAATTAAATCACATTCACACCAGACGGCTAAAGACACTGACAGGAAGCAAGTGTGGGAAACATATTTCTTTCTCATGTCTTAATATGTCCCAAGCACCTCAGTTTCAGCTGAACTTCGGGGTATAATCAACCACGCTGAGAGATGGGTCGTCGAAATGGTAGGGAGCAAGTGTGGGAAACATATTTCTTTCTCATGTCTTGATGTGTCCCAAGCACCTCAGTCTCAGCCAAAGTTCAGGGTATAATCAACCACGCTGAGAGATGGGTCGTCAAAATGGCAGGAAGTAAGTGTGGGAAACATATTTCTTTCTCATGTCTTGATGTGTCCCAAGCACCTCAGTTTCAGCTGAACTTCAGGGTATAATCAACCACAGTGAGAGATGGGTCATCAAAATGGCAGGGAGCAAGTGTGGGAAATATACTTCTTTCTCATGTCTTGATGTGTCCCAAGCACCTCAGTCTCTGCCTTCAGGGTATAATCAATCATGCTGAGAGGTGGGTGGTCAAATGGCAGGGAGCAAGGGTGAGAAACATATTTCTTTCCCATGTCTTGATGTGTCCCAAGCACCTCAGTCTCTGCCTTCAGGGTATAATCAACCATGCTGAGAGATGGGTCATCAATAGTAGGGGTCAGAGTAGCCGTTTCTGGCCGTTTCTGATGTCGTTTCTCGAGTCGTTTCTGGTCCGCTTCTGGGATCGCAGAAACGGTGTTTTTTTCAGAAACGACCAGAAGCGAGAAGCGGCTCCGGAGCCGCTTCGTCGCTTCTCAACTTCACGTTTCAGGCCGTTTCTGGTAAACAAAGAACAACTGATGATTCATTATTTGAATACATAAGCAGACATTCCTATTTGGGTAGCAGTGGTAATTTCTTCCAGTCCAACAATGACCGAATGTAAACACAAATGCACCAACAACGCCAAGGGAGCTACCAGTGACTATGAGAAATCTGACCGAGAACATCTGGCATACCGAAAAAAAAAAAAAAAAAACAACAACGGCATCTCCTAAAATGCTACACGAGCTGGACGCCCAGTGGGCATAGCGGTGAAAGTCGGGACTGCTGATTGAGCAGTAAATAATTATTTACATAATACACATGTCTCATTATTTTGTAGGACAAGTCCAAGCACCAGAAGCAGCCAAGAAGCGACCTGAGAAACGATCTCAGAAACGGGCGGTCAGAGTAGAGGCTGTTTCTGGCCGTTTCTGGGTCAAAAAAGCGCATCAGAAACGGCTCGAGAAGCGCCATCAGAAACGGCCAGAAACGGCTACTCTGACCCCCACTAATATGGCAATCAACAATACTAGCCAGATTCCCATTGTCTGTGACACATCAAGAGACCTTATCCTAGAGGTGGTGAGGTTCTGGACCAGCAGGAAATAGCTTGAACCACTCAAGATAAGCTAGGTGCTTCAGGACAGTCACACCAGCTGAAAAATCACGATAGGTGTGTTGTGATTCACTGTCCGTTATTTTGAGGACAAGGGAAACCTGTCTGACTTGGTAGACTCAACAATCAGCAACAGAGTTACAGAGTATGATATGGCAAATACCTCACAGTGAATCAGCTTCAAGGCGGTCACTGAAGCAAATCAAAGCAGTATCAACATCTTACCCAGAGATAAGATTCCTAGTCGCTATTACTCATCTTCCCGGCCGGCAAGAATAATACATTTATAGGATTTTCTGGCAGGTGGGAATCACAAAGATATATTATCTTCCTGGGCCGAGAAGATGAGTAATAGCAGCAAAGCATCTTATTTCTGGTGAAGATGTTCTGTGAACAGCTGTGCTTGTTGATCCTGTCTGTATAATTTTCAGTAAAAACCATACAGACCAGGTCTGCACTGAGCAGCAGAAATCATTTATTCAGGCTCAGATAGTCACCTACAAATCAACTTCCACAATGAATAAGGGACAAACACCCTCCCAGATGCTTGCAGGTCATTTTGGTGGCTTGAAAAATAACTGATTTTTGCCAGTTGTGAGGTTTTGATGGCTATGGATCGATCCGGTGATCCACGGACTAAATATATCATCTCACGGAACCACCGATATTGATATCAGTGGTTTGACAGCTGTGGATCAATCAGCTGATCCATGGACCATCAATATATTGGTGGATGGGTCTGTATAGCACAGGTCCTCACTGTGGAAATTGAATGAGATGTGGCAATGGTATATCCAGTAGGGTATAATCAATCCCGTCTTGACATGGGAAGGGTGGGTCCTCACTAGTGGGGTATAATCGACCCCATTCTGGTGGTAAGCAAGGGTCACCACCGTGAAAATTAGGTGATGTAGATTGGTATGTGCAGTGTGGTACAATCAACCCTGTTTTGAGAGAGTAAGCATGGCCACCATTGCAAAAATTAGGTTATCTAGGATTGCTATGTACAGTGTGGTATAATCAACCATGTTTGATGGTAAGGAAGGGGCATCCTCTCAAAATGGAGTCGATTTGGAAACCTATATAAGCTGAGCATCCATGCTTTCCCCTTCCATTGTATTATCATTCTCCATGGCACTACCATGTCCAAACATGTCAAGGGAGGTCAGTATTTGTCTCTATGGAATCACTATCTTTCTTATCTCCAACACTAGGTGGAACTTCCAGTTGTGAAATTCACAGACACACGAAAGGACCAGGATCCTTTTGATTACATTACTGAATATGCTCAAAAACAGCTATTGACTTGGTATCTGATAGGCTATGTGCTTGCTGGACCAGAGGCCAACTATGAACCATGGGTTGAAGCTGCCATCTTTGAATTTTGGCTCAGATTCAAATTTGCACCCCTCGAGCTCACTGGTTCATTTTCCTCCAAGCTCATGAGCAAAATAACACAGTCAGTTACAAGATATAAAGATCATTTTGAACGAGTTTGGTACTATTCCATGATGGCAATGCTAAGCTGATGATGCTCCTTAGCGAATGCAGAAAGAATTTATTCAAGCCAAGTCCAATCATATGGCATACCTGACATGGGCAAACTTGTTGAAAGACACATTCAACCAGGTGATTTCGCTATTTCTCCCTGTATTCCAGCCACTATAATTTCTTGCAGCGAATGATGGTTATGACACTAGCCCCTTTTGTTAAGGGTGAGATTGGTGGCCCAAAGACTGTGCCATTTCAGTGGGTCCATGGACCATACTACCGAGATCTGTGTACTGCGGCACTTTGCAATCATCTTCTTAATGGTGATCTGACAACACTTGGACATCCTGGCACTTCCACAAACTGTGATGCCTATGTGCTGAACTTTATGAATGGGTTCTGCAATGAGTTGCCTGATTCAGAAGCAGAACTCCGAACTGCAGTACATTTTGGACTAATCAACAGTCCCTCAACCTCTCTGAACACAGAGAAGATGACAATCACAGAGATTTTGGAATTGTTTCACCAGGTACTCACTTGATCAATCACTGCCACTGTTTCCTCCACTCAATGCACCTTTGAAGCAAGTGCGACATGAATTCAATCTCTGCCAGAGTGCAAGGCACTTGGAATGGGCTACTATCTTCAAGTTGGAGCCAATGTATGCTGGTGTTAATGTGGGTTGACTAGGATGTCGGGAGGATGAACAATAGTCCTTGAACTTTTGTGGAATTGTTTCTTGAAAAATCAGCAAAATCAAGGCTTCAAAGCTGATTAGAATCAAGTGTTACCAGCAAATTCCATGAAAGGTGTTCCTCCAGGTATCAGAGTACAAAACATGTGAAAGGTCACAGATTAGTGGAAGACAAGGGCCCAAACAAAAGAAATCACATGGTATGAGGTAAGCATCAAAGAGTTGGATGTTCAAATTTCAGTGCAACAAGCCTTAGGTTCCTCTCTTCTGTAGGCATCTTGCTCCACTCATCATGACTTGTTTTTGCTTATCTTCAGGGACTGTTAATAGATTTTAATTTAGCAGTTCTTGCGGAAATACTTACATTATTTAGTGTTTTAAAATCTTCTCTCTAAGCCTCTCTTTTGACCAATACCTTGATCCATTGAAAGGATGTACATTGTGAAAGGGCAACATAGCACATTGGAGTCAATGATACAACCAACATCATTGGCAGAGTTGTTGATCTACATGGCAAAGGCCACACAACCTGGGCGTGCATAGATGAAAGGTATATATAGGATGGTTTGGCTTAGGGATAGTCCAGGGAGTAAGGCATAAGAGTCTACATCAATGAATGGATCTTGATCATTTGGAATCCAGAGACAAATGCCTGTATCAGTGACTCACTCAGGACCACCTGGACCATTGAATTGAAAGGCCTCAGACAATCAGGCAGTCCTGTGCCATGCCGGCACCAATGCAGTGCTCGCTGACAATTTGAACCATGCCTGATTTCGGGCACTGTCAAGGCTTAGATCAGTTGAAGTAATTTGTCATGATTTCAAACGGTTTCAAGGAATTTCACATTATTAATCAGCACACATGGCTGAGCTCTTTTCTAGTATGGATAACTTGTTCGTACCATGTCTTGAGGAGATTATACACCACTGCATATACTATCGCTACATCATGAGCTGGACATTCAATTTCAGGGTGATGACTGTCAGCGGGGTATACATGTGAGACAGCATGTCATACAACACTGTTCAACTGCCCTGCCAGCTCTAATAACCCTAAGCCAGAATTCAGACTCCCTCTCAACAAATGAGCTCATAAATCGGACTTGTAATGTAATGGTGTTTGACTGTTTCCATACAGATGTAGGTAGTTGACACAGGTTTCAAATTCCCATATATTGTGACTTGATTAATATGTATTGGTTCACATGGCAGGGTGTGATATATTCTACCCTGCAGTGCTCCAAATTCATGTAGAGTCACTCAATGAGCTGACCAGTCTGCCTTATCTAAAATAATCCTCAAATGGCAAAGCCAATATAGACTGCATTGGATGCTCAAAGTCCGAGTGCATAGAAAGACAATAGTGCATTAAGATTGAATGAGAAATAAGCCTAGGCATTGCTCTAAGATCCATGCTCACTCCTTCCAAGGCTTCCATCCCAAAAGGCTTGAATGAGATTGATCCCAACTGTGGGGGTAGATGAGTTTACTGCAAGATTTGAAGACAAAATCCGACCTTTATCTCGAAGCACTGCTCAGCTTGAAAAATAGCTTCAAGTTGTGGCAGAACATGAATAATGAGAATTTTATTCAGCCATCTTTGCCACCCAAGTTTGCCAACACAGAGAATGTGGCTAGAACAGAGGAGTTCTCTTGAGCATGCCACTCTCCAAAATGTGGAAGTATAAGTCCGAAACTGCAAGCAGTGAATAAAATGTGAGCTGCTTTTTTCAATGAAAAGTGCAATCAAAGGGAGGTTTTGCAAAACGAGTAATGTCTGAGAACACTGGATTATCCCAGAGCCAGAAATCATGCTGTGGATCAGACCCCATGAGGAACTCTCCTGTGTCTTTAGCGATGTTGGCCCATGTTGTTAACAGTGTCTTGAAGTACCTGATGCTATGGATGAATTCCACTTGTCGAGTTTCCCAGACTTCGAGAGCCCATTCATAGTCAGCTTCAGCTCGGAACCATCGGACTCTATCACCTGAAAAAGGCTCAGTCTCTGAATGATTTAGATTTCATTGCCTGTGCTGAAATTAGATACTTGATGACCATGTACTATTCATTTTTTTCAATAATTATAGCCCTTATGACACCATACTAATTGTCGACAAGTTTCAAGTCTTTCCAAGTTTTCGTGTTCACTTGAAATTCAGTTTGTCTTCATGTGCAGTTTGTATTCAGGTTGTATTCATATTCACTTCCCATTCAGTGCTCTTCATATTCACTGTGTCTTCAATTGTGTTGTCAATTTGAATTCCGTCAGTATTCAATTCAGTCCTACTAGTGGCTGGGTCTTGTATAGTGCACTGGTATATGTATTCATATTGTATTCATTTGTTCAAATTCAGCTTCAGTCAAAAGTTGAATAATTCAAAAAATATCTGTCAGGTTCTTGGATATGCACTGTTGGACTGCATCTAGAGAATCAATGTGCCTTGGCAGCAGTCTGGTGAAGTCATCTTGTCTTTGAACGTCATGCTTTCGGTTTACTTGTCTTGTGTTGCTCTCATCCATCATTGAGCCAGAATGAGCCCAAGCCTTTCGAAGACTGAGCCTTTCCTCATTTCACTGAGATAATCACACTGTTCCCAGTTACACATTCTCTGGTATAGATATTATGAATCTGTCAGTCCCATTCTATGCCACATTCCGATGTCACCCTGTGCTTGACCCATTGGGAAGCAGAATTCTTGAACACCGGTCAGAGCTTAATAGGTACATCTGAAAGACAATGCAAGTTGCATGGCCCATGTAAGCCAAATATGACTATAAGAATGACTTGAATCTCATTAACAATATCAGTCATCAGTCATCAAGTGATCCAAATTCAAGGGCAGTTTAATGGCAACTAGTTAGTTAGCATAATAGGCTTCTTTTTCTTGTGATTATGCCGAATCAGTGAAGCAGCAATAGACTTGACAGCTGGTCGTATTTGACCCAGCAGTGTCATCTGCTGGCTATAAGTTTAAATTGAAGATTGAAATGGTATCTGATAACTTACTTTACGACTGGTGGTGATCTGACCATCGAGAATGAACTGGATCTGAGGAAGAATTTTGTGGATCAGAAGATGATTGATCCATGCTTTCCAGCAGAGTCTTCCTTTGGAATGAACATCATTGGTCAGTTGAGCCAATTTGAGCTGCTCATAAGGTGACTGGACAGCCCAGAAAGCCCGGCAATAATTCATCACTGCTGGAAGTGATTCATTTGGGATGGTGGAATCATAGCTCCAGCAATTGTCATGAATTTTGGAGCATACCAAAATGAGTCTGGATATGCAGGATTTGACAGTGCCAAGAATATGATATCTGGAGACACCATTGCTGTTGGAATGGAGTCACTTTGCCTTATATATTTTTTCAACCCATATAGGAATCCAATTTATAGCCTCACTTGTTGGAAGAGAGTGGCTTTTAGTCCAGGTACATCACCCAAAACAGGAATAAGTACAGCTTAATGCCTGGCATGTCTACACCTCTACTGCCTTATATGCCCCATGCTGACATAGTAACCCACATCTGAGAGTGTGATCATACACAACCTGAAAATTAGATGTCTAACATGAGATGACATGCAACAACTAACTAAATTGGCTCAGAGTTCATCACATTGAAACCTTCCAACAAGCCACAAATCAGGTAAAACTCTGCTGCTAACAATCCTTGGACATGCCCATGTCTTTGACACAGAATGGTTGTGATACCTGGTTCTCATCCGACGGGCATATTGATGTCACACTTGGTCGCTGTTCACCAGCGTGGTTGTTTATACCTCATCAGACATACAGCCTTCATATTTGGACTTGTCATTTTGCAGCTCACTGTGACCTGATGACATATTGATGTCACACTTGGTCGCTCTTCACCAGCATGGTTGTTTATACCCCATCAGACATACAGTCTTCATATTCGGACTTGTCATTTTGCAGCTCACTGTGACCTGATGACATATTGATGTCACACTTGGTCGCTCTTCACCAGCATGGTTGTTTATACCTCATCAGACATACAGCCTCCATATTTGGACTTGTCATTTTGCAGCTCACTGTGACCTGATGACATATTGATGTCACACTTGGTCGCTCTTCACCAGCATGGTTGTTTATACCCCATCAGACATACAGCCTTCATATTTGGACTTGTCATTTTGCAGCTCACTGTGACCTGATGACCATCCCTTGCAGGCAGGTACTGGTGTAACTGGACATGTTTCCCACAGTGAGCCATCTCTTGGCATGGTTGCTTATACCCCGCAGGCAGGTACTGGTGTAACTCAACATGTTTCCCACAGTGAGCTGTCTCCCAGCATGGTTGTTTATACCCCGCAGGCAGGTACTGGTGTACTTACTTGGGGCAACTTGACGTACTTCACAGGCTGGTACTGGTGTAACTTGACATGTTTCTCACAGTGAGCTGTCTCCCAGCATGGTTGCTTATACCCCACAGGCAGGTACTGGTGTAACTCGACATATTTCCCACAGTGAGCCATCTCCCAGCATGGTTGCTTATACCCCACAGGCAGGTACTGGTGTAACTCGACATGTTTCCCACAGTGAGCCATCTCCCAGCATGGTTGTTTATACCCCGCAGGCAGGTACTGGTGTACTTACTTGGGCAAACTCGACATGTTTCCCACAGTGAGCCATCTCCCAGCATGGTTGCTTATACCCCGCAGGCAGGTACTGGTGTAACTCGACATGTTTCCCACAGTGAGCTGTCTACCAGCATGGTTGCTTATACCCCGCAGGCAGGTACTGGTGTAACTTGACATGTTTCTCACAGTGAGCCGTCTCCCAGCATAGTTGCTTATACCCCGCAGGCAGGTACTGGTGTAACTCGACATGTTTCCCACAGTGAGCCATCTCCCAGCATGGTTGTTTATACCCCGCAGGCAGGTACTGGTGTACTTACTTGGGCAAACTCGACATGTTTCCCACAGTGAGCCATCTCCCAGCATGGTTGCTTATACCCCGCAGGCAGGTACTGGTGTAACTTGACATGTTTCCCACAGTGAGCTGTCTACCAGCATGGTTGCTTATACCCCGCAGGCAGGTACTGGTGTAACTTGACATGTTTCTCACAGTGAGCCATCTCCCAGCATAGTTGCTTATACCCCGCAGGCAGGTACTGGTGTAACTCGACATGTTTCCCACAGTGAGCCATCTCCCAGCATGGTTGTTTATACCCCGCAGGCAGGTACTGGTGTACTTACTTGGGCAAACTCGACATGTTTCCCACAGTGAGCCATCTCCCAGCATGGTTGCTTATACCCCGCAGGCAGGTACTGGTGTAACTCGACATGTTTCCCACAGTGAGCCATCTCCCAGCATGGTTGTTTATACCCCGCAGGCAGGTACTGGTGTACTTACTTGGGCAAACTCGACATGTTTCCCACAGTGAGCCATCTCCCAGCATGGTTGCTTATACCCCGCAGGCAGGTACTGGTGTAACTCGACATGTTTCCCACAGTGAGCTGTCTACCAGCATGGTTGCTTATACCCCGCAGGCAGGTACTGGTGTAACTCGACATGTTTCCCACAGTGAGCCATCTCCCAGCATGGTTGTTTATACCCTGCAGGCAGGTACTGGTGTACTTACTTGGGCAAACTCGACATGTTTCCCACAGTGAGCCATCTCCCAGCATGGTTGCTTATACCCCGCAGGCAGGTACTGGTGTAACTCGACATGTTTCCCACAGTGAGCTGTCTACCAGCATGGTTGCTTATACCCCGCAGGCAGGTACTGGTGTAACTTGACATGTTTCTCACAGTGAGCCGTCTCCCAGCATAGTTGCTTATACCCCGCAGGCAGGTACTGGTGTAACTCGACATGTTTCCCACAGTGAGCCATCTCCCAGCATGGTTGTTTATACCCCGCAGGCAGGTACTGGTGTACTTACTTGGGCAAACTCGACATGTTTCCCACAGTGAGCCATCTCCCAGCATGGTTGCTTATACCCCGCAGGCAGGTACTGGTGTAACTCGACATGTTTCCCACAGTGAGCCCTCCCAGCATGGTTGTTTATACCCCGCAGGCAGGTACTGGTGTACTTACTTGGGCAAACTCGACATGTTTCCCACAGTGAGCCATCTCCCAGCATGGTTGCTTATACCCCGCAGGCAGGTACTGGTGTAACTCGACATGTTTCCCACAGTGAGCTGTCTCCCAGCATGGTTGTTTATACCCCACAGGCAGGTACTGGTGTACTTACTTGGGGCAACTTGACATACTTCACAGGCCGGTACTGGTGTAACTTGACATGTTTCCCACAGTGAGCTGTCTACCAGCATGGTTGCTTATACCCCACAGGCAGGTACTGGTGTAACTTGACATATTTCCCACAGTGAGCCATCTCCCAGCATGGTTGCTTGTACCCCGCAGGCAGGTACTGGTGTACTTACTTGGGCAACCCGACATGTTTCCCACAGTGAGCCATCTCCCAGCGTGGTTGTTTATACCCCGCAGGCAGGTACTGGTGTAACTTGACATGTTTCTCACAGTGAGCCGTCTCCCAGCATGGTTGCTTATACCCCGCAGGCAGGTACTGGTGTAACCCGACATGTTTCCCACAGTGAGCCGTCTCCCAGCATGGTTGTTTATACCCCGCAGGCGGGCACTGGTGCAGTTACTTGAACTGGTGAGGATGGGTACTGGTGGACTTACTTGAGGCAGCTCAACATGTTTTCTACACTTTCTCACTGCAATTTTACAACTCGTCTCACAGCATGGTTGATTATACCCTGAGGGCGAGCTAGTACTGCAGGGAGGTATAAGCAACTCAGTTTCTCTGAGTCCACCACTACTACTGTGTCACCGCTATTGTACCATGTACTACAGAGACATATCAGCAGCTCAGTAAGGGAAGGGTCTGCACTCTCATTACCTGCCACTGACCTCTCAATACTACTCTACTCAGTACTGTCTTTGGTGTACTGACATGGCACACTGTACTCACACCACAGGGTATCCCTTCCTCCTGAATTTAGGGTTTATTAGGGTTTATCCATCCATTAGGGTTAAGGTCAAATGGAACCTGGCAGGTCTAATAACACTAGCCACATTTTTCTATACCATGTTGACAAAAACAGTCCAGTATAAGACCTTGCCTATCCAATTCCGACCACTTTCCTTTTTTGGTAATATTTCCTAATTTCGTAACCCGACCCCAATTTGGCTCCCAACAGCTACCCCAACCAAACGGACAGCCACCCACAAGCCAAGCCTCTCATCCTGACAAATCCGGTCTCTTTCCTTTTTTGGAAATATTCCCTAATTTAGTAACCCCTACTCAATTTGCTTACCCACAGCCACCCCAACCGACGCTCAGCCACCCACATGCTCTGCTCATCTAACCCTGACAAATCCGGACCCTTACCTGTTCAATTTCACCAAGTCCCTAGTCCGAGTCGCCCCGACAAAATTTTCGGAGCGACTCCTGCCCTTAGTACCCTTATTGAAGTCTTTAACAATCTTTCTTAATGTCCTATACTAACTATTAGTGTCCTATACTAACTATTAAGCCTGGCCAACCATTAATGCCCGTCGCTAACAAAAAAATCGTGGAAAAGAAAAAAAATAATAACTTGGCTGTTAGTGGAAGCATATTAATGAAATAAGATAGATAGCCCGTTGTTCGCCATCTTCTCCGTCTTGCATATGTCCATCTTGCGTGACTGTGTACTGCACGGGCAGACATGGGGATTCACAGAGAAAGAGTACAACGCCTTCGTGGAGCTCGCGAGTGAAACTGTAACCAGCTACTTGGAGTACTACGACCAGGTGCTCACCAACCAGCAGAACAAGCTCACTCCCGGTGCTCCCACCAGTCAGGACAATCACAGGACAAATATCCACAACTACTGGCAGGAGTTTAGGCTGCAATCAATTGTGGCTTATGACGATTACCGCCTCCTCGTGCAGCATCTCGACCCATTCACTCACCCCGGGCCAACTCGCGAGTTCCCCTTTAAAGACGCGCACTCTCGTGCATACGGAACCGCAGATAATTGGGACACTATGGCGAGCAATATGTCCATCGACGGAGGAGTCGGCGCACCGTACAGTCTCCCGCTCCGTGGCTTCAACCAGATCTACATGGAGTTTTTCAACTACGGCCCCCGAAAGGTCGATGTTTCATACACAACCGGCAATGGTCCTCTCGTCAGAGGCCTGAATCGTGTCAATCAATACGGTGTCATCGCCCAATCCATGAACGGCGTCCAGACGAGCACCGTTACTTTTCCAGACCCAGGACCTAACAAGAGATTCAACGTGAAGAGTGCCCGGGTTAGGTCTGGCAGTACCCCGATAGCCTTGTCACTCTTCATGGACGATGGCAGCGAGAAGTGGCTCTGGGACAAGCACGTCGTTACAGGTGGCCAGGTTATAATGGTGGAGGTGCCAGGCAGGAATTTGACGACGTTGAATATGTGGACGCTGAGCAACTTCTATGACTACAACATGGCATGCATCGTCTTTGGATTTAGTCGGGATCCAGTTGCAATTCCGCCTACGGTCCTACGCGCCATGTACGTGTCTGAGCTCGGCGGATTACCTGCAGAGTTGGAGAAGATGATTACGGTTGATTCAAAGTTGAAGGAGGAGCGTGCTGCGTATTGGCGTCATATTCGGGCGATGGAGCCATCCAAGTGATCTCAATGCGAGAATCAAATATCTACTGTTAGTTTGGGGGAAAATGTACTTGTAGTTTGATCGTGTATATCTTGATTTGTAACAATTGTTACCACTACCAAAGTCGCAAGGACACGAAGGCGAGGAGCCAAGGGCCGCGAGGGAAAATGTTATACTTATGAAATACATGCTAGGCGTGGAGATTGAACAGACGGTATCATTTGGGTCATTGATCTCAAAATTTCCTGCTCGTCTTAGGATGAAAGACCATCGCTCGATAATGTCCAATGGCTCAACGACGGGGAATAAGAAGAATTGCCAAAAGGGAATGATGTCGCTGCTGAAAGAGCGACAGCAATGAGCTGAATGAAAAATCAAGTAGAGAACCCGTTGACGAGCGAGCTGCAGAATGATTGAGCGATGACCAAGAAAACAGAAAAGCGGACTGTACCCTGAGCTAGATCTCCCAGCAAACGTATCCGGCTCCTCCTTGGTGATGTTGACCTTTCTTTGACCCGAATCTTCATGCTGATGCCACAATGGCGAAGGAGGAAAGAGGGAGTGAAGGTCAGGAAGGAGCAGCATATCGAAATAACAATAGAACTGCAAAATATGGTCAGCAAGGTGAAAGGGAAAGCACGAAAGTAATCGTACCTGGATTCCCATACGCCTAGATATTCCATGTCCAGCGGTAATCCTTCCAACCGGGGCATCGTCGAGGAGCAAAGCTTTGATCTTTGCATAGTCATATGTCCGTCCTTCAACGATAACCGATAATCCTTGTCGCAGGACAGGAGTGACGACAGCATCAGTATTATCGATCACGACGTCGCTGTTATCGATGGGGAGCCGCCGTGCTCAAGCAAAGCCTGCATACAAGGTCAAAGGAATCGACGCAGAGAAAACCGTCACTGACCGTATTGGAAATAGGAATTAACTGGAAGCCGGGATTACATTGTCAAGACAAAAGAAAAGCCAGCAAGCAAGCATTTTCGGCGCCTGGAAAAAGCCTTCAGATAAGGGAGACCATGCAGGGATATTGGAATACCTTTGACTCCGAATGCGCGACGCAAAGGGGACACAAATCACCGAACGTCGAGACGACAACGAGGTAGGGAACCAAGCAGCAAATCAGGGAACATTCGCGGCCTGGAGCCGCTATTTTAGGCTCGGAGATCTCCGTCATACTAGATCGGGCCACCAAGATTGTGTTGCGAAATTCAATTTTCTCCTCAACTAGCCTGGCTTCGTTGCCGCTGCTGAACAGGCATTGCGTCGGCGGCGTCATTGAATAAGAATGGTGCACAGACGGGGGAGAAATCCTTGTATCATGGGCACGGGCCGTGACACCTGGAATGTTTGCCTAGAATATTGCCGGGGTATATCAAAGTCCTGATGTCAGCCCAGAATAATGGCGGAAAGGAAACGCCTGTGGCGTTGACAGCGTGAATCCGGCGAACTTCTACTTCGAGAATAATTGGCCCCGATACGTGAAGGAACGATAGAGTATAAAAGAAAGATTTTTCCTTGTCATTGTTTCATCTCATCTCTCCTCTCCTCAGCAGCCTGAGCTTGCTTCATCGTACGCTTGATTTCAACTCATTCGACGTAGAGCTCATGTTTTTTTCCAGATGGCAGCCACGATCACGGTGGCGCTCGACGTCCTCGGCACCATTTCCTCAATAATTGGTGTCGGCGGGTTCGTTGCGAGTTTCTTTGACATCGAAGAAATTCACTCTTCTGCTCCATATGCAGACCACTGCTACAGTTCCTCGTGGGATCCAACTCGAGTCGAGCAGTCCGGGAAGCAATCCATGCCTTATCCAAGAGGTATTGGTGGTTGTCAACTACATTTCCCAATTCTCCCGTCCTCTCCAAGAGCTGACGGTCAAAATTTGGGAGCGCAGGCTTGGTATGATCAGTAGCATCACTCGGCCTCAGCTCCGGAGCTCAGAGTCGATGATGAGCCAATGCCTCGAGGGTTCGCTCAGACTGCGTACCCGGGTCGTCACATCTTTCCGTGCAGCCCAAATCTAAATCAAGCATTTGCGGAACTTTACAGCTACAAGAGAACGATCAGGGATCTTTACATGAATACGGTCGGGGGCTTGGTCCTCGACCGAATCTTCGATCGTCTGCAGGATATCGTTGCGGTGATGGTGAAGGAAGCGACTGCAATGGGAGCAGATACGGCTTCCATCAAGAAGCTATTGGAGGACGTGTCGAGTGAAACACTCTCGAATGTGGAGCGCAGGATCTTACAAAACCCAGACCGCCCCAACTATCTGGTCTTGAACACCATGCCAGCCGATGCCGTCGCTGCTGTTTGTGTTTAGATCGACGCACCTTTCGATTCCTTTCTTTTTCCCGTTTTTTTACTTTCCATTATCATTCCCTCTTGTCTCGAGACAGTCCGTAACGACCGTCATAGTGTATTCTGGGACTTAGAGCCCACAGGCCTTCAACATTGGCTTTGATCGTGTGTATTTATTGGATTTGCACTGAGTAGATTAGATTGATGATACACGAATTAATCAACATTTACACCAAAGTTTTTCTTGAGACTCGACTCGTGAATCACTCGGCAGCCCTAATATCAACGGGAAGCAATCTGTTGATACAGTAATGAATACAAAGGCCAGCGGAATCATGAAGAAAGCCGACCGGCTAACCACAAGCCTGTGGCTCGATAAACCAATATAATGTGATACATCAGCGAGAAAGCTCAGCTTTCGAGCTTCCGAGCAGAGTTGTGGATAAAGCTGTAAAAGGAAATCGCTGGCAAGATGACGAAATGCTGGTGTAGAAGGTAATGCATGCATGAGTCGATGATGGGTGGTGTGGACGGTGGAGGTGGGAAATAAATGCGCAAAGGTGCGGTTGTCCCGAGCTAGCTGTCGCTGTTTAGTGTCAATGGTCGAGAAGCGCACAGACGTCATATACCCCAGAGCTCGACGTCTCCAGGCGCAGACGGTGTCTTCTTCATAGTCGCGAACGATATGGCAGCGGGAATGGACTGATTCTAACGGGGCACCGCATATCATATAGCTGAATAAAGACATCGCATTAAAGCTAATTACGACACAAGGATGGTCCTGAAAGACAATGAGTAAATGAATCGAAACAAAACAAGAAAAGCGCACTGAAAACAATGGACAAACAGAGAGCTCCTTTCTCAATAGCCTCGACACCTCGACCCAGTCCAACAGCGCCCTAGCTCCACAATGTCCAGCTGCTCCACGTTCAACAAAGCATGACCGTAGCCTCTCGTGATTTGGGTCGACCGAGATGGAATAGAAGAGCAAGAGTAATACTGAGACTGCGACAGGATAATGACCAGACCGACATGGTCATTGCTGGTTGACCCACGACGGACAAGGTGAGGAGAAGTGGCATCTGGCGTTGGCGGGACGAAGCAGCTGCGACGATCTATGAGCAAGTGAGAGGAGGAAGAATAGAGATAAAGAGACGAACCTGCGATGGAATCTGCTTTTCTCTGTGGCTTCCGAGTCATCCAGCCACTATTGCATTACAACGACAAGGATCCACCGTCACCGAGGACGACGAGAAGGTTGGAATTCTCATCACCACGAAATGTGTTGAGCAGAGCGACATTCCTAATGACGAGGCCTTGCGATTGTTATCGATTCAGGAGACGACCTTATCGATGGAAAATGGCGGGCGACGGTGATCGTTCTGGTCGCGCCAACGTCTGATGAGACAGGTTAGCCATGACCGGGAACGGAGAACAAATGAGGGAACCTTTATCAAGGGGCATGAGCTCGACCGATATGGACCACCATAAATTCTTGAGGACCACGATGATCGCTCGTCAATGGGAGCATCGAGCCCGATAGCGTCGCCTGTTCAGAGAATGAGTAATGCCCAGACGGGCATGACGTTTTACTGACCTTATTCAAAAGCAGAATAATCGTGTCGAAGATGGAAGGATTCCTCATCCCTGGCAAAATGGTTCAGCAAGGACCCAACGGAAGCAGCCTGACCAACCGCTATGAGAACCAAAGTCTCAAAAGGAATCGCCAAGTGGCACGCCATGTCTGTGTAGCAAAGGCAGCGAGATGGGGGGAAGAAGAAGAGGCGGTGAAAATTTCCGGAGCCAAAGATGCCGGGAACCGACATCATACGTAAATATCGTGATTATTCCCATCACATGTCGCAGTCGCGTCGGGAATCAAGCCCGTGTCACATTACATTGGGTACCGGCGTGAGTCAGAAAGTCCTTGGAGCGTTGAAGAGTTGGATAAGTCCTACATCAGCATTGCGTGTGAGAATTTTTTGTAATAGTCCTTGTAGATTGTATTGACTCATTTAACGACATGAGTAACCGTACCGACTAATTATACCACGGACAGAAGCATGCATTTCTCCTGTATGCAGTGAGACCTTCATTGTTGCTCCAACAATCAGATTTCTTCCATGTACTCCGGAGGTGGTTCATCTGTGATACCCAATGCCCAATCAGAGTTTTGTTGAGAAAGAAGCCAGGAAACCTGATTCCTCAGCCTCTGAATCTCGTTGTAAACATCGCCGCTCGAGTCCTGGAGTCGTTCTATTTGACCCTCCAGATCTTGAGCATGCTCTTGGAGCTCCAACTGTCGTTCAGTGGGTGTTGAGGAACTCATGGACTGCATTCGCATAATTGCAGAGCCAATATTCGGTTCTAGGGACGTTTTTTCGGTGCTTGGGATGACATACTTGATGTCATAGGTACGAGTTATGGCTGGGCTATGGTCATTCTTGATCTTAATGACTCATCGTACTATAATTGTCACTGTTATCAATAACATCAGTGCCAAGATGCCGCCACTAACGGCGGCCCCGACCACCGCTGCCGTATTGTTGGAACGTGGCGCCGAAGTCACTGACTCTGGAACAGACGTCTCTAAAACAGACATCGACCTGACACCGGTGGTCGGAGACATGAATACAACACTATGTTTATAACGTCCGCCCGAAGCGCCTAGAGCTTGCCAAATTATTATTTCTTTTCATTTCTTTTCCACTCAGATGACTGACTCACGCACTGACTGACATCCTTTCAGTGGATAGGTAGCTTGTATGGTCTGTATCACATCACATAGTCCAGGAAATGGAAGCGGGACTCACGCCCAGATAACAACTTGGTCCTTGACAGACAAATTATCGGGAAAAGATGAGGAAATCAAAATTGAATATCTTGACGTCACTTAGCCTCGTAACCAGGGCCTCTGGACTCTCGGAGAGATTCCTTGTCAGAGGGCCTGGTAAATTGTAACATTTTTTAACAGGTGATAGATCTGCCGTTGCCGTGCCGCGCTGAGAGTCAAGCACGCCTCAAGAGTGCAGAATAAACCCGATGTCTAGCACAAATCAAATCTATATCGATTCAACAAGAACAAAGCATACAGCAAAAGAACAAATATAAAGAAAAGGCAGTCGCTACAGAAAGGAAACGAGAAAGTATACTCTATCATACAAAAGCTTTATCAAATTCGGTGTTACAGGTTTCAGTTTCAATTGCTTCGTGCTCAGCGGCAGGAGCCAGAGCATTTCTTTTACGCGGGGATCTCTTTTCACTCTCGCCAGAGTCGTATTCTTCGCCCTTGTCACCACTGGTCTCTAATTTTTCGTCCATCGTCTTTCTCCCAGCTCCAAGTCGTCGGTTCCCCATTCTCCGACATCCGTATCTGTTTCTTGGTCCCCAAAAGCGTATCATCAAGCTCTTCTGAGCTCCGTTTCCTCAGCATCGACGACGATTCTGAAGCGCCTTTGGATATGGAAGACTCTGGTCCAGAACCGAAACGCTCTCGTCTGCGAATAGCAAGCGGTGTTACAGGCGCATCTTCACAAGCTTTCGTGCGATATTGACTTCTGCGAAATCAAGAGCTCTGGCGAAGCTCTGGAAGGACCGAGCGAAGCGCGAGAAGGACCAATGATCCGTCAAGGAGAAGCGCGCAGCGGAGCAGAAGGCGGCGGTGTCCGTGAAAATGCCGGTGTCTAAGCTCGTTGACGTCTCTCTGACACCAAAAGAGACCTTGTGGATGATGGAGAGATGCTTCTCGAGAATCGACGAGAAGCTGAAGGAGAGCATGAGCGATGACGGATGGGTGAAATCAAGCGCCGTCGACTCGGTGTATCCGGATATTCCGAATCAAAGTCGCTACCATAGTCCTCATACTCCCCAGTCCCATAATTGTCGAGCTCGTAATCATCGTATTGCCCCAGCTCTTCTTCTTCCTCTTCTTGCAGCAAGGGATGTCGATCTCTTGATGGAAGAGTTCAAGACGGTGAAAGCGTTCGAGATGACGAAGTCCCTCGTGACGGTAAGGTCCTTGACGCTGGCAAAGTCATTGACGATGGCAGAATTCTTCCTTCTCTCCCAGGAAGAAGTCTCCCTGCCGGTGGACCCGGTTCTCCCAGCCGTCTTGCGACGAAAGTCAATGAGCGAGACTTTCACTCATCCCGCTCATAAAGCGGCTTTCCCCTGTCTTCAAGGCTGATTTCCACGACGCCCGGACTGCCAATCTCAATCTCGACAAGCGGGGGACTGCTAAACCGAGCTGGAATGACTTGGATACCTGAGGAATCGTCAACGAAAGAAAGCATTGAAAAGGTTCAAAAGCTTACCCTTGGTAGCATCGTCAATAGTGTCGACATGCATTGGATCAATGTTTCGAGTACCAGCGGCATTCACTCCGTTGAGCTTGATCTGGGCTCGTTCGCAAATGGAGCAGCGGCAGTGATAAAGGGGAGCACAGGCTCCGCGTCATACCTGGACGAAGAAATGTCAGATTGATCGGAGAAGAGAGAACAAACGAAACGAGAGCATAAAGGATTCAAAAGCAAAAAGCAAAGGGAATGGGAAAAGAAACTGGAAGGCAGAGCAGAGGAAGAGAACGAAACGAGACAATGTCACAGAAAGAGAAAAAGGCAGACCATAACGGTTGCATAACACGAAACCAAAGCAAAGGTGAAACCACGAAAACAAGAGGTAAACGACAAAAGGACAAAGGAAATCGCAAAATGAAGATATAATGAAGATGAAAAAGCGCTCACCGATTTAAACGCCTCCAAACCAAACTGGAGCAAATGCTTCACCGTAACCAGGACATGTGCTAGCGAGGGAAGAAGTCGAGGCGGGTCGAGGACTGGCGCTACTGGTTTCGACGCAGTCGTTGGTGAAGAGCTCTCTGAAACAATTTCTGATGACGGAATTGACGTAGAGCTGGCGCTCTCTGAAAAGATAGGGCCAGTATTCCTCGAAACGATGGATTTCGAAGGATCAACTGGGATTATTTCCAAGGGTCGATGGAAGGTGGAGACGGTGTGATCTGCAATGTCGTGGTCGAGAGAACCGGGCTGGTCGATGTGCTTGAATTCATTGAACTGTCGCTTCCCTATTCTTTTAGCCGTCTCGTTCGCTTCTCTCGCCCGACCGACATTGGCTTCTCGTGTCCTCGTCTCATTCTGTCTCCTCTCCACCCAATCGATCCCTTCATCTCGCCAAGCAATGACGACGTCTTCGAGGCTCATCCGAGCAGCACCAGATTCTTGCATTCCCGGCTCTTCCCCATCATCTCTATATCCATCATTCGCCTCCAAAACGATGCTCCTGACGACATTCCCCATTGCAGGCAGCAAAATCGTCGTCATTGCTCTCTGATGCGCCATGAAAGCCTGTTCGCAAAGGGCATGAGACAGCGGAACCGAGCCAGTGACGATGGAGAATCTCGGGCGAATGTCTTCTTGGCCTGGGCGCTGTGGATCTCGTTGCCCACGCTCTCCCGCCAGTCCCCAAAGCGTCATGAATATGGCCCCAGGTCTGGCTTTTCCGGCTTTTAGCCTTGGTATCGATAGCGACATCGCGCGCGCAGCGGCGAGACCATGGTTAATGAGAATGGCGGTACGGGCTGACGCGAGATTGGCTGTGAATGCCGCTGCGATAAGCATTCTGGGATGAAGAATTCGAATCCGAACGAGCATTGGCGCTGAGATGAGAAGCGTGATGGAGATAGGCTTGGGCAGCTATAAGGTCGAGCGGCTCCAGAAGCATCGATGCTTGTTGGCGAAGAGGATGATGTTCGACTGTAAAGGCAATGAGTATAAGGCTTGGCGACGATTCGAAAGGAGGTGGTAATGAAGGGAAACAAAAAGAAGGGAATACGGTGACGAAATCCTGGTGGAACGACGAAACGGGGGGATAATAGAACGAATGCGGAGGATAATAATTGAATCAAGAAGATAACGAATGAATGAAAAAGATAAAAGATACGTGAAAAAGACGTACCAGCAGCTCACCACCTTTTGCAAACTCGCATAGCCCTTGATTCTCTCACCCCGTAAAACCACCCGCGAATGCCAGAGGTCGTACGATTTCCATACTGAAGGAATATGGCACGGTAGGCGAGGTACCATATGTGAAATGTCCGGATATGACTGCATTTCGACGACGAAGAAATCGAAGGTGTCGGTGTCGATGAACGTTTCGGCGTTGGTGAACAGATTGCGCGGAAAATAATAATCAAGGGGTTTATGAATGATTGACGGAAAGGATTATCGTGAAGATGAACGAGAAATCGGAAGAATGACGGGATTTGCATGACTGGGAATGACCGATAAGGAATATCGAGGATAATGGGAATAAACCAGGGAAGGATTATGGGATAGTCGACGGTCTCAGTGGCGCGAAAGGGAGAAGACCGTTGGTAGAACCCTGTTGAGTGCCGATATCGACGGAATGTCGACCTCGATGTCGATGGACGAAAGAATGTGGACCGCTATTGGAATGTCAGCCATACCAGCTGTCCATGAGCAGCGCCTCGTTGGGTGCTGCGCCCATCCGGATGCTCTCCCACGTCTTCCTCTCTGCCGTTGCATCCTCTCAGCAGCGCCACCTCCCGTCTCCCATGCGAGAGCGGTCATGGAAGGGGGAAGAGGTCATGGCGTCGGAGAGAGCTGCTCGGGGTTCGTCGACTCCCATATCGGTTCGACCAGAGTATGCCAGCTGCGCCAAAAAACAATAAGGATGACGAAACTAAAAGGAGAAAGGGGAAGAAAACGTACCTCCACCCAACGTCTTTAACGTGATGAGCCAATTCTCTTCAATGAACCAGTTCTTTCTCCTCGACGAACCTCTTTTACCCAAGCTTATTTCCTTCCACCAGCGATGATGTCCTCCAATGACGAGAAGACGGTTCTCTAGCCATACCACAGCCGGACCTCCATTTGACCAGAGCCTAGACGAATTCGAGATGGTGCAGAGCGACGAGGTGGGCGTAGGAAGAAAGATGCCAAAAATATCGGGGAGCCGAGTAGAAGCACGGACTCGGGCCGTCGGACGTCCTCGGAGATGGTCGGATGTCATGTCCGATGCGCTCAAAGTAAAATTGAGGGCGTTTTGGTATGTATTCGAGTACCACAGGAATCTTGCTCTGGGACACCGTCAGGATTCAGAGCAATACTTCGATACAGACAACTTACTGTAGCAAGACTACCATGCACGAGTCCATGGGAATGTAGGTAAGACAGTCCTGTCGAGATACCAAGAATCTAGGAGAGTGTCAGAACCGTTATTGTACGGATCGAGGACTGTTGACATATATGACATCCAGCTTCTCAACTGGAGTCTTGCTGTTTCGTTGAAGGTATTTCATGACTGTCCCTTCTTGACAGAAGGGTAAAATCAATGCCGGAGATGGACCTATGTCTCGGCCAATGCCCAAAAGGGATAGGACATTCTCGTAGCTCAAAGTATGCCATTTGTTGGCCTCCTCATAGAGATACTGTGATCGGTGAGAGAGGAGAGTGATTCCAAGGGTCAACCCATTTCGCTCTGTGTGCAAGCGACGCACAGTCTTAATAGCAACCTGCAAGATGGGTTCAGCGTCCAATCTCTTGACATTGAGGTGAAGATATTACAGCTTGTCCCGTAGGCCTGATTTCACCACGATATACATCTGCGACTGCACCAGAGTCGAACGGAAATGATTCAAGTTTTTGGACCTTGCCAGTAAGATCCTACAGATTCAACGATATCGTTAGAGATCCAAAAGCCAGGATAGATGTCACCTCTCCGTGATATACTTATGTTGAGGTCTGGGTCATCCGGTGCTGGTGATACTTGCCAGTAGTGTAGTCAAAAGAGGAAGCTCTACTGAGGATCAAGACATCACTATCAGATCCAAATCGAGAATGGTCGCTTTGATGAGCGGATGACCGGCTTCTACCTCGATTGGCAAGGGATGAAGGCGGTCGAGATCGGGAATGATGGTTATGAGTAGGAGATTGCCTTCTGCCTTGACTCGACAGTGCGGAGGGCGGCCGAGTCCGAGAAGCATAATTATAGACTTACTGAAAAACTCCTAGGGAGGACAATACTTTTTTATATTTTTAAATGATACATTGACAACCTGAGTGAACTAACAATGTCTAGGTTTGGGAAATATCATGCATTCAGATAGTTTTTAGATCCAATTACTGATTTGTTGATAGGTGTTGTCCCATATCAAACTGACTCCCAGTATAGTTCACCAAAATCTTGGGAGGTAACTAGATTGTTTCTCATTTTTAAAGGGTGCATACATTGTCATATATCAGTATCAGTTACTTGTAGAGCTGCTAAGATGTGGTAACATAGTTTTTAGATCCAATTTGGGATTGTCACTCAGAGCGGCAAGGCCACAAATGCTCAAGCCACCAAGGCAGAGTTTTTCAACTAAACAGCAATGATTGAGATGTAAATTAGATACAGAATACTCTCAACTAGTGATGAAGTCCAAGCATCTGGAGTTGGTACCAAACAACTACAAATAAATCCTGAATTGGATGTAAAAACTATGCTACTGCATAATATTGAGCTCGCATAGATATTGACAGTGCAGTTTGATAACTAGTGCATGGTTTAAAAATATAAATGAGTATGATTGTACCTAAAAGTTGTCAGTAATATCCAACTCATTTCACCACTATATATGTGTAATCAAGGACATGCAGACTTGTATCTGCCACCAGAACTGGTTGGCCTCTAGATGAAGGATTCATGCGCTACCACACAGACCTTCCTGATCTGTATTGAATACCTTTGATCATCTGAAAAGGCTCGGCTGTTCGATCAGACAATTAGCAGATGGGTGGGCGGGCCAAAAGTCGGCAGGTGAACCAAGTCCAAAGAGTACGCACCGCCCAACTTGGTTGACTTGTCTAAGTTTCTTAACAGTTGTATTGGAGGTTGCTGAAGTACAAATAAATCGTGGAACAGATTGAAAATAATAATCTGGCTGTACTTGAGGGCTCAGTTTCATTATCAGATACATAGGCCATTTCACTGCTACATACTGTAACTACCATGCCGCTGAAGACGTTTCGCTTTATTGTCCTCTTAATCTTTCCCGCAATCTTCAATTTCGGCGCTAGCTACCGGAAGCTGCGGTGAGGAGAAAGTTGAACGGGACCGGCTTGCCCAAAATCAGAATACATGACAATATCGAGGTAGAATTCGGCGGCGCTTTTGCGGCTATTGTTGCATCGAAACAAGATGGCGGGAAAGACCGCTTGTCACGCTGTTGTCACATCGGTGACTATAACGTGACCTTCCCGACTTCATCGCCACCGCCCCGATGAACAGCAATGGAAACACCAACCTCGTCAAATCCACCAGGCAAAATTCCAGCAGCATATAAGCATACATGTGAATAACCTGTGAGTTCAGGACCCCAGCCCGAGGCTTGAGCATCGGCAATAGACGATTCCAATTTCCAACCATGGTATTGTAATGTTTCTCATTATGACGTTGGGGTGGGCGCTGACGCTCTGTCTCAGGTCATTTCATATATGGAACCATGTTCCTCATATTCATGCCCCATTCTCGTCGAGCCTGGCTGACCAATTGCTTGCTTTCAGTGGTCAACCAGCCCCATCCAACGGTTCGGCGTCGTTTGACTTAACGAGAGCTGGACCGCAATATACCTGTAAACCAGACGATAAATACCCTATTCAAGAATGTTTATTCGCCCAGCTACCGGACATTTGGCTTCTGGAAAGCTCGCAATGACATGTCGCCCAAGGTCCGTTTTTCACCTCGTCACCCTGACGTCGTGGCAATTGCTGATGCTCTCTCCCAGCATATTTCCTGATTGGAGGAGCATAGCAGATATGTACGGGCCGTGTTGGTTGCTCTTTCTTCCGCGGTTCATGATTTTCCTTCGTCCATTATCGGTACCGAATTCGCCAATGCTTGCCATGGAAGCAGCTGCAGCACAAAGGGACAACGGACGAGACGGTATGGATGCTATCTAAGAATCCATAGCGGCTGCCCTCGCACCCATTTTTCGCCCAGACCGCCCACAATGTCCTCTCGCTCCAGGTCCGTTTTTCTCGGTTTTCGCATATTCTCATTCTCACCTCATGGCAGACTTTCCGCCTTTCGCTTGTTGCATATCATCACCCAAAAGACAATCCAGATATCCGACCGCCGTTCCGGTTTCCCTTGCCCCCTGAATCCTGATTTTTGTCATTCCATCCTGGGTATTTCACCAAAGTCTACTTCGGCAACAGCTCCAGCCCGAAGCATCAATGCACGAGGTGACATGGAAGTTATCCAAGCATCATCATCAGCTGTGCTAGCTGCCACCTTTATCCCAGACCGCTCGCGATGTCGTCTGGTCTTAGGTCAGGTTTCCTGGTTTTTACTCATTTCTATTCTGACTTCTCTTCAGACACTGTAGATCTCCCTCGGTCCATTTCGTGACTGCAAAGAGATTCCAGATATCCAACAGAGTCCCAGCTGACCTTGCTGCCCAAATTGTCGCTCCAACGGTCAACCTCGGTACATGCTTCACCAACGTTTCCCCTGGCAATCGCTCCAGCCCAAACGATCGTTGGAAAAGATGATAGAGAAGGTCTTGAAGAATGCGTATGGGCCAGAGCATCCTCCGCTTTCCTTCTGGACAGCTTCCAATACCCTTTGTTTGCAGTCAAGGTGTGTCTTCCTCCAGTTATCTTTGAATCTCGTCATGACTTCGCAGTGGGCCGTAGCGTTTCTTCTTAGCGGATTCATGACTGCATCGAAATTTCCAGTCGCCCACGCCAGTATGCCATTCCTCAGTCTTCGAATTGGTCCAGCGGCTGTGAGACGGCGCCAACATCGTGGAGCATTGCACCATATATAAAGCTTTTGTTCCAGGATTCAGATCCTCACGTCTGCATCCAAATGCTCACTCTTACACGTCTGGCGAAAGGTCTGTTTTTCAAGTCTTATGAAACGTTGCACCTCGAAAGTTTACACTGGTTTCCTAGCTCATTCTACATGCATCGTGCATGTTTGTTATCATATTGGATGCCATGTCCGCTATGCTCATCGGTCATCGTCCGAGTATTGTTCCAGTCTCGTTTATGACAATGACATTCCCCGACGCCGACGAGGGCACGAAGGAAGCTCTCTCAGTGACGGCTGTTGGGAACGGGACCTTGGGGCTGGCTCCGAGGTCGTTTCGTGCTTCTTCGCTCCATTCTTCGCTGCAAGAGAATATATACGGTTTATTCAATGAAGCTGCTATTCATCTTTCTGACATCGCCGTGTATTTCAAGCTACTGAACCATTTTCGACCACATTTTCGTATATTATAAGGCTTGCGCTCTGCAGTAGATTTCTCTTCAATGTTTCTCATGCGAGACCTAGAGAATGAAAAGTCAGCACCTGAGCATGTCTCGGATGAGTCACTGACCGCGTAATGCACGTCGCGAGCGGGTTTATTTACACAGTGTCTAGACAATCATGGTCAGATAGCCCACAAACGGAATGAGATGTACTTACTTGGCTTTGAGATGAGATGAGACACCACCAATGCTGAACTGCCTGGAGTCCAAGGCGAGAGAATATGTCTGGTACAGCCTTGGAAGCTGAATGAGCAAACGAGAAGCGAAGAAAAGGACAAAGAAGAGAGTACCTAAAGATTGGCCAGCTGCGCTTGATGGCGGTGCACTATGACCAGGTCTTCTCGCGGCGACACTGTGACACAATAGAACAACGCCACTGTATTCGGATCTTGGGATTTGACAAGGGTCTTTGATGTGATGACGAATTTTGGACCTGAGATTTGCCATGGGTATTCCTGTGAATAGATTCAGCACAGCGAAGGAAGAAAAAAAGAGAGACTGACCCGGAACAAAGAAGAAAGGACAGACAAACATGAATGAAAGACATGAAGAGCGCAGCGAACTCGACATCGCCTCAGACGACGACGGTGACGGCTCCAACAGACGACGATGCTGTAGAATCAGGCCACGCTGGAAAGCCACTGGACGGCAACGGAATGTAAGCTCGAGGAGGAGGCACCTGGTAAGCTCAATGAGCAAACGGAAGAAGAAAGGAAAAGAAGAATAAGCGGACCTTGACAGCTTATCCGAATTCCTCATCCAGTCAAAGAGCTTCTCCAAATCTCTTATCCATTATGAGCTAACCCAAATCCGTGAGCCATGATTCAATTAACCATGCGACGACATGGTTCACCCTGATCACGATGCAATGACGACGAGAGACGGACGGACGGTGACAACAAGTGCCTTGAAAAGGCGGCTCCACAAGGGCTCCAAACCGGAAAGGAATATCGATTTGACGAGAATAAAGAACCTGCAGAACTCGATGAGCAAACGAGGTAAGAAGAATAATGAGGAATAAACGCACTAAAAGCGCTCCAGGCTTGAATCCATATAGCAGCGATTCCATTATCCGTGCAACGAGAGGAGTTGAGGGAGACGGTGACGACAAAAGCCAATGAACAGGGTCGCGAGGCAAGCAGGACAAGAGGATGGCATTGCAAGCGGCGATGTATCGACGACGAGGTAGCGGTGGTTATGTCGTTCAGCCTTATCGAAGGAAAAAGCTCGAGCGAGTAGAATCCCTGAAGACGAGGTCAACCAACGCAACGAGAAAGAAAGGGGCGGCCGAACCTTTATCCAAGACAATGAGCTTGACCCATATCGTCAAGCATGACCTTGTTGAGGACAGCCTGCACGTATAAGGAGGCCAAAGACACGGTCTGTGGAGACGAATCAGGAAGGCTCAGACGGTCAGAGCCGCTTTGGCTTACCTCCTTGATGATAATCCGACCTAAATATGAAAAACTTCATCAGAAAAAGCGCTGAATAGAAGGCGAAAATGTCCAGCAGAAAGAGGTCAGCAAAGGCTGCACCAGAGCCACAAGGACTGACCATGCTGCGTGAGGCAAGCGGCGACGTGACATCCACGTCGACAAGATGAAAAGAAAAAGGGACGAGATGGGGGGAAGAAGAAGAGATGCGATGAAAAAAATTCGGAAGCCGAGGACGCAGACCCGAGTAACGGCTGCTCGGCCCGTCAGTCATTTTTGGTGATTGCGTCGGTGACTAAATCAGTATGAATGGATCCCTGGGCTGTTGGGCTATAGTAATACGGTTTTTAGATCCAATTTGTAAGTTGTTGATATATATTTGTTCTGAATGTAGCGGTGATCGAGACGCATAGAATATCTCTGGAGGGAGTCACCCCGCCATGATGGAAACTTGCCATTATTCAAGTAGATATTATATTTATAGCGACCGAGCAGACAGATTCAACTCAGGTCAGATTCAGTCAATCATCAGTATTCGCATTGAACATAACAGTTTTGATGGAGAAGTCAGTGAAACAGATCAGTGAGTCTCACTAACTTCTCTATCGAAATGAAGTAGAATTCACATCGTGCGAGCTGGATGGTCAGTGATGCTATCGACGGGTGCCGCAAAAAGCATCTATATCTGGGGCCTTGAATCAGATGAAGGCCAGGAATTCTGACGTGTACAGAATCCTTCGTCGTGAGAGATTTCGTATCAGTTGTTATGGCTGACCGCTTTACATTCATGCTCCGCTCATACGATTTTCTCACTGAAGAGATCAACGCAGCTCGAGGTCGGTATTCGGTCGTCGTGAAATCGGTGATGACACCAGGCTGCGAGGTCATGTCTGGAGAATCTTTCTTGGCAGCTGAAGCGACACAAGAGTCTGACAAGGTCGCGAAGGATATGATTCGAAGAGGCGGTGGCGCTATCTTGGTGTATCTCTTGATACCAGATGCGAAAGGCACGCATTTCCCTATATATGCATGGATAAACGCCTAAATCTTTGTCTATTCCAATGTCTATTGATTGACCTTGCTGGACGCCAGTCACCTCTTAGAATCTGGGCGAAGTATGTGAACGACAATGGAGAGGAAGGTCTAGACTACTTGATATAAAAGAATGATCAGAGTTGAACAAGCCGACGAGTGGATCGGTACGCAGGGTACCGGTCTCATCTCACTCGACATAAATCGAATTGACCCATCCACGCGGGGTATGAAACTGCCGAAATGATTTGTTTCACATCAAGAGTGAAGAATCGTCTATCTCTTCTCTATCCAGTCAGGCATATCCAAGGAGCGTCACTGGTGCTAGATGGGATTCTGGGAATCCCGCTGTGATAGGGTGTGTTTTCTGATGTTCCCAAGTCTCAGTGCCACGAACCGGTATCAGAATTGCATCACCGCTCTTCTGGTTGATGAGGTGGCATTCTTCACATTGTCTTACACTTTGGGATATTGGTTATATTTTTTTACACAACTTTGACAAGGGTAGTATCATCTCGGTGCAACAGAAGATGTCTGGGTTTGGTATGGTTAACCCTGAAAGCAAATGTGATTTTCCAGATTAAGATGTATATTTGCAGGCCCATATTTCCAGGTGGCGGCATCCTTCCACATTTGTGAACTCGTCATAGACATGCTGTGGCCGGCCCAATGAGCCGCTTCCAGTTATACAAAATGCAAGTCGCACCTGTCCCATCTCTCTTCTGTATACGGTTTGGTCCTCCTCAGTCTTACCCCACTTGGCGGAAAACTTGACCCAGAAGATCAACATGATGTTGTGCACATATTCTTGACGGCGCCTTAAAATTGCAACTGGATCTCTAAGTCGAGGCAGATTGATGTAGTCACGAAGGGCAGCAATCAGGAACAGCTCTTCTTGCTGGTCCATGATGAACTGGAACATGGGCTCATTGTCTAAGTTGACAGGGGCAAGGTCTTTCTGTTCATGTTCAATCAATGGAATGGGATGTCGCAAAAAACTCACTCACTGCGCGAACAGTTGATGCAGCTCTCATTGGGGGCGTTTGAAGAAAGGGGAGGCAACAAAATCTCCTCAGAAAATCTGGTTTATATAGAAGAAGAACACAAGGTTTCTCCCAGTGCCAGATCACAAATTGTCCTCTTGGCATAGTGATGAGTTATTGGTCACCTGTGGAGCGGCCGCTGGTTGAGTGTGAATTAGAACAAGGATGCTTGTGCCGAGTGCAACTGCACTTGGTCTGGCTTTTGCATGTGACAGAAACAATTTTCCAGTTCAAGGAGGAGCTTGAGGTCAAGAGCCTGATTGATGGGAGACTGACTGTTCATGTCTCGGAAGAAGGGAGGGAGTTTAGGTTCAATCACTGTAAGCTGCAACTTGAGGGAATGGAGGGAATAGGTGTTATGGACTGCAGTTGCACCCTAATTGATCTGAGGACACCAGTGCTAAAGGTTTGAGTGTGTCTCTGCTTAGATACTTTGTCGACAGTGAGCACTTCCACAACAGCATTCAATATCACCGTCTTTGTCTCCTTGTCCAGGGTTATAATCGATGCTCAGCTCCTCAAGTGCTGGGATGTCCCGAAGGGCCCACAGGGCAACATGATAATTCATGCAGTTGGAACCCTGCGGATTTGCAGTCAGTGGTAGGTGACTTTAGAGGCTATAACCTACAATTCGTCTCTGACTAATCGGTCTGAACTGCAAATTTGCATTGCAAGAATGGCTGCCAGAGAATGTTGAGAAAAAAGGAAGGAGATCAAAGAGCCGAGTACTTCAGAAAGCGTGTAAAATTTCCTGGAAAGCTGTGAGCATGGATCTCAATGGCAGGAACAAGAAATGTATCTGACCACTGTGGGCGGCGTTAATGGCCCAACGCGGATCGTTGCGCCTCACATTAAAATCCAGGTGAAGGCAAAAATGGAACTCTGACTCTGGAAGGAGGTCTGCTGATTCGGAGGAGCTTTGTGAAAATGTGAGCATGGAATGGGTTGTCCCAAGTCGATATGATCTCACATGGTGTCTCTGGATGGGATCAGATCAACAATTGCGACAACTGTGAGATACACACCCAGTGAAAAACCCCAGGAATTCTCCTGAACGTATACTAGAAGTGCTTCGAACGGCCCATCCACAGTCGTCTCTCAGGAAAACCTCTATCGGGACAGATCTCTGATATGCCTCACGGAGTCGGGCGGTGTGTCCAGATTTGAACCTGTCCAATGAGATATGCTTCAAAGTGAACGGAATAGTCCATACCAGCCTCGAGGATATTCCAGGTATTCAAACTTATGTGGCAGGACGAGCCGAAACGAACAGCGGTTGCTTGCATTGACCCATGTGACTGGGTGATTGATATTGAGTTCGAGATCTTGAGATATCCACAATCCGCTAGACATGGGGGAGCAGGAGAAGAGTTGAGAAGTTAAAGGGTCTTTATATGGCTGGATGTGGGTGCCTGTGACATCAGTGACATTGTGATGATCATCGGCATCTGATGTCTGAGAAGATTGACCATCACCGTGAAGATCGACCACAAAGTGACCAAGGTCCGAGTGAGATGTGTAAATACCCGATATGTTTAAACTTGATACCACGACCACCACCCCATTTTGAAGCTCTGCATATGACACTTGCTTATAACTCGTTGGTCGCTCTGTTGGATGGTGGTGGTGTCATCGATCTGGTTGTTGTTTCAGGACTCCAGCGTGACCATCCTATCCACTGACAAGAGTGTACGGTCCTTTTTATTGAATGATTGATAAGGAACAGAGAGTTTATCTTCACCACAAGTTCATTCACCGCATTGGGCTTTTCCGAGGGGCGTTGCAGGGAGATGCAGTTACAGCTGTTTTTGACTTGACGGAGAGTTTTCATAACTCCGGGAGCCAATTTCTTGTGCTGGTACATGTGGATGCTGCACCGGATTTCTATCCATATTAGGTGGCTCATCACTCTACAACATCACCGGATGGCAAAAGAGCACTGTCTCTCTGCAAAAATATAAGATCATTGGTGAATCTGGGTGGTTTTGACTTGTGTTAACTTGAACACTGTGATCTGTAGTCCCCCGAGAATGAGACAAAGGTGCAAGGGATCTGCCTCAATCTGGGTGAATAGAAGATGACTTGGTGAATTACATTACATAGGTGATTTTGATACATTGGGAAAGCGATCAGGAAATAATGTCAAGATTTACATGGCAGGATGGGATTCTAGGAATCCCGCCATGATAGGACACCCCCAAAAAGAGAGAGAAAATTTGAAATGGCACAATGAGATGGGATTCTAGGAATCCCAGAGGGATAGGGCAACCAAGGACATCTTTTCTCCCCTTCACAACTCTCAGTGCCATACTAAGAGTCTCTTTTTCATTAAACACCCCTGCAATCATTAATTCATCTCTGTAGTATAGATATACATATGTGTACTGTAGTTCCCGGCTGTGATGATCCGTCATCACGAAGATCCGCCTCCTTGTCCTTCAGACCAAGGAAAACCGGGGAAAGGACAGACCATAGACCCTCTGGTTTGGAATATTGCTGGAAGCTGTGACGTCGGTTGCATTCAAGATAGGTGCATGACATTCAAGAGCAAAAAGTGAGACCGTCCTATGAGTCACAAAAAGGTCAAATTCAAGGCCAGCTGACTATCCCAACTCTCAGCCACTTTCATTGTAGGAAGTATTGACACTTTTATCAAGTGCATTCTTCCTGATTGACTCTTTCACAATGTTTTAATCTTCTCCTGGAACACTCGGTGTCCAGCTGGATGGGTGTGATGGAACATTGAGATCAAGACGTGGAATTCTTTTGGGTAGAACAGTTACTATGCCACAGTACAATATAGAGCTCATCGAAGGACCAATGTAAAGCATCTGTAAAGGGCTCTAAAACTGGGAACAACTGCATGTCCCACCACAGATTCCGGAGGAAAGCTGCTGAGGGTGATGGTGTGATCATGATCAGCAACCTGAATAAAATATTCGAGAGTCATGAGCTTGACACGAGGCCAGGTTCCCCCACTCCTACGATAGTCAATGTAAAGCAGATTACCGACTGGTTGCCTCGGGCGCGAGGCTCGAATCTGCTGAGACCATTGAGACCTCAAGGCATTATGGACGTGCCAATTGATGTAATCATTGGCATAACGATCCTCGGTCCATAACAGCTGATTGACTAGATGATGTGAGATGAAGTGGGACATATAGTGAGGCAGAAGACCAACTTTTCGCATGCACAGAGACTGCTTGACACTGGTCAAAATGATCTTGCACCCAGTGATTTCTTTGACAAGCACGACTGCAGTAGCGAACATTGTGGCAAATGCTGCATTGCTTGTACTGCTTGTAATCAACCTCTGCAACGCACTATCAAACATCGGTAAACATCCGGTTGGTGTGAAAAATGCTGGCTCACCGGTCCATAGGAACACAACCTGTGCTTGGATTTTTTATATTGCCGATATGCATATGACGCTTCGTGGAACCGTGCTCGAAAGGGCTCAAATACCGGACCAAGCAATGAGAGATTATCACTGGGCAAGCGGTCCCATGCTCGATTGAGAGCACGAAGGACCAATGGCTCAAGCATGAATGTGGTGAACGTGTGGAATATGTCCACAAAAAAGTGGATGACCTGGACTTGGTCCACTGTGCTGGACTGGAGTTGGTATATGGGAACTAATAGATTGAGGAATTTGTTTTCAAGGAGGATCACAGCAACGAGGGGGCCAATTTGCTTTAGCCAATGTTTTGGAACAGCTTCAATGCATCGATGGATTTTGACGCACGCTGGGAGGAAGGTAGAACATGATCCTGTTGTGCCATCACCACTTGGGATAAATTGTTCACCACAGCTTTCATGACCAGTGGACAGTATTTCAGTGAAATTTCCGGGTTGTCCAACATTGTCATGACACAGTTGAAGACAGCATTGGACACCACCACTGATGTTTGGAAATGAAGGTCACGCAGAGCGAGCTCCTCAGTTGACCCAACTGAATAGTCTACCCCATACTGCAAAAGAAGGGTTGACACTTGAATGAGATCTGGTATGACGGTGTCTTGAATTGGTGGATACGGGGATTGGCGGAAGTGAGGATCAAGTTTGATCAAGGCCTGGTCTACCTCCATTGTCTGGAGGGAGATGCTATGCTCATGATTCCAGAGCTGCATAATGAAAGATCCTAGGTGATGAGCCCAGGACCTGTTCTTGGGCATAGCATCATGCAGGACAAGCACAAAATACCGGATGAATTGAAAAGCACAATGCTGGGTCGAGTCCGAGCATGAGATATGTTGTGGTAGGAAATGTGTGAAGATGATATCAATCCATCCATAGATCATATTCCAATTCTCAGCCACTGTAGCTGAGATGGCGAGATTTGGCATTTGATATAGCAGGATTGAGATGACAGAAACATCATACACGACCTGTGGCCATTGTGGCATGAGGGCTTCGATGTTGTCATTATTGAGGGTAGGGTCAAGATATGTGGGAGCATGCATGTCCAAAAGATGAATTGTTGCCCGGGGACCTGCTCAGATGGTCAGAGGGAATGAGAGAGTCACAAGAGGAAACTCGCCTGGTCGGTGACCCAGCATGGGAAGAGATTGCAGCTGAAGAAGTATGGATTGGCGACTCTGGGACCTGCGGATGTGTTAAAAGTCATCATGAACATGCAGGCATCAATTCAAGGCGTACATCCTGGGAGGGAATGATGGGACAACTGTGCAAGATTAGGTTGCCCTTGTCTGGTATTTATAGGTTAGATCTAATAAATAGATATGCACAATCCAGCAGAGAAAAACGACCATGAGAATGTCATGGTGCAGGAGGGATTCCGGGAATCCTTGCCTGATGTTGGCCGTATCTTATATCATAGTACATCTTTCTAGCCCTTGTCTGGTATTTATAGGTCAGATCTAATAAATAGATATACACAATCCAGCAGAGAAAAACGACCATGAGAATGTCATGGTGCAGGAGGGATTCCAGGAATCCTTGCCTGATGTTGGCCGTATCTTATATCGTAGTACATCTTTGATTGTTACACATTTGGTCTGTCTGGGAGAGACTAGGCCATATTGATTCATCACCGATGTCGGGTGGAGATTCATAGACTGATCGGGTATGAAGGGATCTCCAGAGACAAGGCTGGGTACCACATAGGACTCTCAGAATCCTTCACAGTGCCAGAGCCTGTCGGGTTCCAATGCAAACCGAGGTGCCCAGAACAAGGGGCACTGTGATGGTACCAGAGGGACTCTGAGAACTGCTGGCTGGCAGTGAACTCTCGGTCTCTGAATTCCGGAGTGGTGTATCTGTGTGAAGATCTGTGTGAAGAAGCGGCCTGTGCCGGATACCTATAAAAGGCTGTTGATGCTTGGGAAAATTCACTTACCCCCCACTGGTATCATATGAAGAATCCCTTTGTGAATCAAGAGTGAGTTCTCCTCATTATTGCCTTTAAACACCTAGACTGAGCAATAGGACACCATTTGCTGCCTGGTTGCTTGCCCAACACGAGATCAACTTTCTGACCACAAGTTTGGTCAATTATTTACACCTTGAACATCCACCCAGTACCGGATTTTGGCCATGGCAAGATTGGGTGTATGATCTAATGCAGGAATACTGGGCGAAGTTTCCTTTAACACCACCAGAAATCACTTCACGTCTGGATCCAGCCTTGATTGACTGCTTCTCGTGCCACATCGAGGATCTCAGGACAGAATTGACCTGTTATAAAGAGATTTTCTACTGGGTAAGCCAGCTTTCATGCTGCTGCATACTACTAACCCAGAAGCCTAGAAGGTCGATGATGTTTTTGAACAGTGCTGCGGAGAAGCCTGGGAACATGACATCTACTTTGAATGGGTCCAGGCCTGCAGAGTGGTGTAGAAATCCCCACACAGGAAGGGAAAAGCTTTGTGTATGAGAATTTGTTACATGTTGAAGATTTGCGCTACCTGGCAATCATATCATTTCCTGATTCCTCAAAGAAGTTCAGTTACTCATTTTATGCACATGGAGAAAACAATTCTGGGTCATTCAGTCAAAAAATCAACTAAGCAGCCACAAACTTGACCACCTGGAAGTACTCAGTGAATGGAATTCTCCGGTGACCTGATTGTGAGTTGCAATTGTCGGTTCAACGTTTGGTGATTCACGGATTTCTAATCCGCATCAAGTTTCCTACAGATGAGGCGGCTTACTCGGAATATCATGATATTTGTCCAGGGATTTGTGGTATCCGGCTCCTGGAATTGATGTGGTAAATGAGGCTTTCCACCATCAAAATACACAGCTTGCATTCCATGATCCTTTGCACAGGAATATAATCCACCATGCTCTTCCACGGCTTTCCTTGTCAACAAGGATTTACGCAGCTCTGTGGGATCATTCAGCCCTGGACGGAGGCTAGACATGCCCGTAATAAGTCTTAAGGACCTATTTATTGTACCTAAATAATGGACTGTAGACTGTCTGCTAGCACACTCAAATCTAAATCGGCTCGGCTACTCACCCTCCGCTACACTGTCTCTCGGGAGCTACGCAAGCTAACCCAACTAAGATTTTGCTGTTTTCCTTGCTTTTACTGGAATCTTCAAGTATTTTGAGCAATCAACAACATTTAGTCAAGAACCCAATTTCTGCCAGCGCCAAATGAGCCAGAGCGGTGGCTGCTGGAAATCCTCGGGACCGTCCAAGACTCATGATCGCACTTTGATCGCGCCCAATCTGGGGGATGATGGCAGTGATGGCGGTGTTTGCCAGGTTCCTGGATTTCTGCCGGGGCCTTGCCCTCGACCACGAGTGGCGCTGGTAAGGAACAATGATCATAAATATTAATTTCCTCATTTCATCACCACACAGTACCTTTGCCCCGGTGAACTGATGGCAAGATAATAATTGGATCTCCGCCACCGAGCACTCGGCACTGTCAGCTTGTATGCATTTGGATATTCTGCACCCTCAATCCAAGGCGGCGCTGACGGGATGTCGAGATGTGCTCCTTCGACATGTCGATGACATCACTGATAGATAGATAAAGTATACTGAAAGCCTTGAAAATATGTTACAGTAAAATGGCAAACCAAGGACCTTCATGATCAGACGACGTGCGGAGTTGTCAGATTTGGATCTGATCCGCTTGTCGGCCTGCTGTTTTGATTGATAAACCAAAAAATTCTTCCTTCGTATGCCCTGCTTTACACTGTGGTTTTCTAGCCTGAAATGATTGCAATACTTCAGGATGAAATGGATCTTGCACGCTGAAATCACAGGTCCCACTCTGGAACAAATAAATGTTATGTATTGGTTCTGTACCTTCGCTCGTGGAACATGCTGAATCACATTCAGTGGGCCAGTCTAAATAACATACTGTATCAAAGATTTCTACACTTCCTCAGGCTTGATACGAATGTTGGTCTGGGAACCCACACAGTCCAAGGGGTCAGGTATGACTAGTACAGCTGGTTCTCCTCCTCCTCCTCCTCCTCCTCCTCCTCCCTGCGCATGGCAATGAGTCCCTCTGGCTCTTCTTCCTCCTCCTCTTCATGATGAGTATATTCAGGTCTTTGTTCCTCCTGCTGTGGTATGGTTCCGGTGTTGTTATCACTCTCATTTATGGGAATGTGACCATGAGGTATAACTTGAATAGGTGGAATAATTGCTCTATGTCCCAGAGAAAAAGGTGGTTGCGGTCCAAAAGCTGGATTTATCATGATACGGGGAGAAGGTCCAGGTGCAGAGACACTGGAGCTGCGTCGAATCTCATATAGCTTCCGGTCTTGAGCAGTGTCCCAGGCGCGGTCAGAAGCAGCAGCTGGAACCCATTTAAAGCTGTTGAATTTTACTCGGACACGTTGGCGGACCAGAGCTGCATGTTGTTTTGTCAAACGCCGCATGATTGTGGTCCAGAGTGCATAATAATGCATATAGGGATAGTTTTGGGTTTCACTAGTGAGCCTAGGCACTGCTCCTTGAGGTGGGAAAAGATGATCAAAGGTGAGATCCCACACTTTCTTTGTGGCATCGATCCGAACCTGTACCATGTCAAAAAGTTTTGAAAGATCCCAGCTTGTGAAAACCTCATTCCGGACCTGAGAACGTTCCGCAACAGTCAACAACAAGTGGCAGGGACTGTTTCGTCCCTTCTTGTTGGGAGTGACTCGGAGAAGATCATTGCCGAATCGCCCAAAGGCTCTCGCGACATCTGCATCAACATCGCCAGAAAATCCATGGATGTCCCTAAAGTCCTGGTCATCTTCATCATGATCTCCCTGAATCATATCTGGGCCATGGCGCACTCCAATCGGAAGGTAGACGACACCCGCTTCTCGAAAGCCAAAGTCAATGTACTCCTCTGGGTGATCCTCGAAGAAGTCTTCAGCAGGCTGATTCTGATGGCGAGTTCTGAGTCCCCGGGTCCGGTAGCTTCCATGGGCGTGGAAGGCAGTAGGTAGATCAAACCTTCCCAATAATTCCTGTAGCGAATGAACACTGAATATCTTTGCTAGCTGTTGGCCATCGATGGGAATGTGTCGACATGGACGAGGACAAGCATTCACATTGTATGTCCAAGTGCCGTTCATGATATACAGGCCATCTGAGTGTCGAAGCAGCATGTTACCGTGCAAGGCCTCATGTTCTTCCAGTGGTCTACCAGCCAAATCCAAAGTGTAACTTATGCTACCTTTTGTTGGCTCACGATGGATGATGTAATTGTGCATATACACCAAGCATGCCAGCATCAGGAGAGTTTCAGGAAAGCAGCGATCAGGGGGCAGCGATGTATGGAAACGAGTGAGAACAAGGTGGATGCTTCGTTCTCGAAGGAAACGAAAATCCCTGCCAGGAATGAGGTCAGCATAAGGACACCTATTGAAAAGAGTTGTACCAGTAGTCTCTGGCTGGCTGTGCAATGAAGCAGCGCTCGATTACATCACTGGGGAGGAATGGCCACTCTGCAATGTCATCAACCTCCAGGCTAACCCGAAACTCCACTCTGACAGAGCAAGGGGTTTTGTTTTCCCCCTGCGTGTAATACATGCCATAGATTTTTTCCATAGCTTCTATGACCTTGACTCTAGAGTCAGCATCAAGAAGTTGATAAGGTCGAATGCGTTCGTAGAGGCCCCGGTGAAGCTGGTATGTGACTTGACTGTCTGTGGTGTAGACATTCATATATTTGACGTTGTCCTTATATCCTGCCCGGCCTGTAGTACTGCGGAATCCGGATATGTCCAAAAGCTGAGCATTATGGTCGATGAGAAATTTTCCTCCAGTTTGCACTGCTCGCAGCTCGGCATTGGTGGCATTGGGCAAGATAAAACGCATCAAACGACGATGTGCATTGGTTTTCAAGAACACGGTGTGACCTGGCATGCCTATTTCAAATGCCAGGTCAATGAGCCAGTCTTCCTTCTTGATCAATGTCATATCCAACACCGAGAGGAAGTCCTCTCTGGCGCGAACTGCATCAAAGTAATGGTGCGCAGAATGCCAGGTAGCCCCCTTGTATCCACGGAATTCATGCAGAAAGAATGCTCCTTTGAATGAAGCTATATGACGGCAACGGCGGATAATGGAGGACCCAAGAGCGGGGAGGAGATCAGGGGGAACGTCCTGGGTGGTGAATCGAAGTGTCCCGTTCCGGTCTCGAAGCTTTTTGAAAAGCGACTGCCAGTCTACCCAATGCGGATCACCGTCCAGATCCTCTCGTACTTCCAGGACCGCAGGACGTAAAACCTGCTCATAGAAGAGTTGGAGCAGGTCAGCTGTGACTTCTGGGTGGCGTTGGTGTGGGTTGTACAACGCTGGGAGCAGAATTCGAATTATGGAACGTGTACCCATTTTGCCTATTGGAATGTTTGGAAGACGATGAGGCGCAATCCAACAGGAAGGTCGGTCCTGGAGCAGTGTCAGAGAAGGTTGAATAATCATTATGAAGAACTTACAGGCAGATCAACCAGCACTTTGAAATGAAGGTCTGTGCGAAGGACATCCTTAGAGTTGGAGATTGGCCAGACCTCCATAGTCTTGGTAAAAGGAAGGTCCCTACTGATTCCCAACATTGAATCATAGTCACGAGTGGCTTTCATGTTTGCATGTTGTTGATCAGGGGTGAACAGAACTGCATTCTGAGTGACGTTGATAGAGACTCTCTGAGTGTACTTGATATCCTCGTAGCAGTCATACAGCACCCCCGACTCATAACGAGTGAGCAGACGACCCTCCAGAGCGAGATGCATGAGCGGAACCCATGCTTCCTTACCGAGGAAAAAGTGACCGTACTTGACAAACGATTGGAGACTCAGCTGTTGGTGTGGGAGAGTCTCATTGGGCCAATCACCGGGACGAGGAGCCATGGGAGATGAGAGACATTAAGCAGACTAGCTGGCTGGCTTATATAGCTCGGTGTTTGTACACACTGATCAACCCATTTTTGGAAGTTACAGCCAATAAATTTCTTCATTCTGACAAACTATGATCCTTGGTTAGAGATATGACTTTGTTAAAGTTTACTATTGTTTATCATCACATTCATTTATTGAGTCTTCGAGTCTCAAATCAAATGGAATAGAGACAAGAGGAAGTACACTAAAGATAGTGTATCAAGTTTATCAAACATATAATTTAGAATGTGCATTTATCGGATATACAATGTGGACTGGCATTTGCTGCAATGGGTGCTCGGAACCTGAAAAGATACTGTGACTATATTTCACATGATCTGTGACGTACTTTAAGATGCTGTCCTAGAACGTGTAAACACAGCTATAAGGACAAGGGAACCGACTGATGGTCTTGGTTAACATGTTATTTAACTCTGAAAATACAATATGGACTGGCATTTGCTGCAATGGGTGCTTGGAACCTGAAAAGATACTGTGACTATATTTCACATGATCTGTGACTTACTTCAAGATGCTGTCCTAGAACGTGTAAGCACAGCTATAAGGACAAGAGAACCGACTGATAGTCTTGGTTAACATGTTATTTAACTCTGAAAATACAATATGGACTGGCATTTGCTGCAATGGGTGCTCGGAACCTGAAAAGATACTGTGACCATATTTCACATGATCTGTGACTTACTTTAAGATGCTGTCCTAGAACGTGTAAGCATAGCTATAAGGGCAAGAGAACCGACTGATAGTCTTGGTTAACATGTTATTTAACTCTGAAAATACAATATGGACTGGCATTTGCTGCAATGGGTGCTCGGAACCTGGAAAGATACTGTGACCATATTTCACATGATCTGTGACTTACTTCAAGAGGCTGCCCTAGAACGTGTAAGCACAGCTATAACAGCAAGAGAACTGACTGCTAGTGTCAGTTGAGATGTTCTTTAACTCGCAAAATGCAATGTGGACTAACATCGCTGAGATGGGCTCTAGCAACAATGAATTTTGTCATTCTGACAAACTATAATCCTTGGGTCGAGATACTATTAGTAAAGTTTACTTGTCTTCATCACATTTATTTATTCAGTCTCGGAGTATTCAAATCAAATGGAATAGAGACAAGACCAGGTACACTAACAATAATTTATCAAGTCTCAAACATAGAATTAGAGCGATAAATATGCTCTCAGGTTTTACCGCGACCACGACCCCTGAACTTGGAGCCTCGACTAACAGGGACATTGGGGCCCTGAGTCCGCTCTGGATCCTCAACCCTGAGGTCTGGAAGCTGACTGGGAAGTGTCAGTTGACTGGTAGTAGGGCGTCTCCCCACGAGCGAGCGTGTGTTAGGGCGCTTTGCAAGCGGCTGGTCTTCTTCCGCGTTTTCAGAACTGCGCTTTCTGGGGTTCTGGTTCTCCGGCATCGAATTTTCCACAGCTGGATGCTCAGGGTTGAACTCGTTCAGCTCATCTGCTAGGCGAGCAGCGTCCTCTTGCTGTTCTTGAGTTCCAATAGGGCTCGACAGAGGTTCTATACAAGAGGAAGTAAGCATCCAGGATTCACGTAACATGTTCACATACCATCTGATGGCGGTGTACCGGGTTCATATGTCCCATACACTCCTGGATTATTGTCGAAGGTGTCATCCTCTTCTTCTCCTACTCAAGTGATGAGCAATGTGACAAATAGAGTAATGGAGTGCATACCAAACAAGGGCTGCTCCGACTGCTCCGATAAGATCCGAGATTCTGGTAATAATCAGAATGGGTAAGGAAAGCGAAGAAGGAACACAAACCTCCATAGCCAAACAGATCAAATGGATCTTCCGAGTCACTTACATATTGTGGGAACTCTCCAACTTCGTCGTCAGTCTCCATCTCATCCTTGTCAACAACCCACTTCGAGGCATGATGGTGAAGAAAATTATGCAGCCTTTTGAAGGTCCAGTGTTGAGGATGCTCATCGGCTTCGGGACCATGAGCGCTCTGAGCGCATCGAACTTCTGCTTCAAGGCTGATGAGAGCACGATGATCTATGGCCCATCGGGGATCGATGTTGTCACCAAGGAAATAATTGCTGGTGGTGTAGCTCCAGGTCACACCGCCATGGCGTCTTGAGTTGTGAATATAATTCATTCCATAGTAACGAAGACCGGTGATGTTCGACTTGAAGGGGCTGAACTCTACACCATCTGGAACAGGATCGAAGGAGTCATTCAAGGCGGTAAGGAGCTTGCCAAGAACGGGAGCAGGAGCTTGAGTAATGGGTTGAGTTGGAATGAGCCCAGATGTTGGACTGGGTGTAGGTGTATGACCGGTGGGGGTGGGCCGAATCGTTTGAAGAAAGCGATTATCAGCTCCAGGAGTCGCAAATACTGGTAGAGTGACAACTGGAGGTTTGGGTGGAGTTTGTACGATGGTAAGAGGAGGATCGCCGCTGGAAGTGTTTTCTGGGTCATCAGGTGATGGGGTTGGAAGACCAACAGAGGGATTTGCTGATGCCTGAACCATGGGTGGTGACTTGGCTGTTGCTGATTTCGCTGGTGTTTTAGTCTTGGACCTAGATTTCGAAGCTAGAGTTGGTTCACTGGGGTCAAGCTGTTCGCCTGTAGCTAGGGATCCGTCAAGTGGATAGCTTCACATAAAAGAGGTCAAGTACCTGGACGCTTTGACGACTTTTTTTTGCGCTTGGGGGCCGGTGGCGTAGTGACCCCATCTACATCAAAGCCTCAGTCAAGATGGTGAAGCAACAATGTGCGACTTACCAGATGCCTCGGCCTGTTGCGCATCGTCACTTTGCTTCTTTCCTCCGCTCTTAGTGTTTTTGCCTGTCATAAATCGATTAAGAGTTTGAATCTGGCTGGCTATAGATTACGTACCCTGTTTTCTCGAAGTAGCTTTAGCGCTAGCCTTCGTTCCACTCTTGTTTGACTGTTTCTCTCCCTCCTCATTGTCTGGTTTCCTTTTGCGCTTCCCTGTCAAATACCACTGAATGTCGAATTTCATCTAACTGCGAGTCACGTACCCTGAGCTTTTGGTTTCGCTTTAGCAGTTTTCTCTTCCTCCTCCGGTGGTATTTCTTCATCAAGGTCGTAGTTGTCATCCTCAGTCTGGTTGAAAAGCCGGTCTGGACTTGATAAGTGGAATTCCGATCAATAACAGGTCACTCACCGGTTTGGGGACCAACAAACATATCATGCATGGCTGTCTTGGCAAAAGAGATATTGTTGAGGAAAACATCAGGAATTTTTAGTGCGATAATGCGATATACCCGGACGAGTTTGACCTGGTTTTGGCGGTGAATTCGGCCAATGATTTGTCGCTCTTCCAAACTCGACCATAGAGAATCCTGGGTGAGAAGTCAGCCTTGATCCTCCAAAAGACGTTGGAAGCTACGCACCAGAATTACGAGGACACATGCAATCTGAAGGTTAAGTCCCACACTGCCGACATTGGAGATGAGAAGAATACGAGGGCCTTTGGGGTCATTGAACTGTGCTATAACTGCATTGCGCGCTTTTTCCGGCATAGATCCCTCGAGCTCAAGTATTGGTTCAGTAATCCCATTGCACCGCATCGCAGTTATGATCTTGTCATACGAGCTGGGCCAAGCGGAATAGATGACAATCTTGTCGGGAGCGGTTTCAGAAGTCGGGACACTCGTATCGTGAAGGATCGCGGGTGGTACAGGGTTCGATTCAGCGGAGGTTCGGTCTGGTGGCGACTGTTCAAGCGATGGATCAATAGGCGCGTATTCGGGCTCGGAGAAGACATGATTCTCGGTGTCATAGACCAGGGCATGACGATTGTCCTTGTCGAGATGGTGACGGAGGATTTGTGCAAGGACATCGAGCTTTTTCGAAGGATGCTCATCCCATTGTTCTTTGGTTTTCGGGTGAAACCAGAGTGCAGGGTCGTCACATCCCGGGTGACACATAGCTTGACGAAAGTGATTGTAGAAATTCTAGAAATTGATGAATTAGAACAGGATGTCAAAGGGAGATGGGATTCCAGGAATCCCACCGTGGTGGGGCAGCCTAAACCCTCCGAAATAGAAAAGAATCTATGGGAATCAAAAGAAATAGCCCAGGACGTGATGGGATTCCAGGAATCCCGCCGTGGTAGGTCAATCCAGATGAATGAGGCAGGAAAATGATATGCATGCAAGAAAAGCGCGACTCCGAGAGAAAGAAGAGGTGTTTGCTCACCTTTCCGAGTCCCAGTGCCATGGTAACCGTGCCTTGTTCGATAGTCGCGGCCGCCACATTTTCAAGGTTCGTGATCTCCCACTTGTAGAGCTCAACAAAGTAATTGGTTTCGATCCTGGGAGGAAGGTGAAGAATCGGGGCCTTTAGGTAATCGACAGAGTTGGATGTGCGTCGGATGACTATGTCCTTGAAATTGTCCCGCATATCCTCGAATTCCCTCGCAACAGCTTTGAGAACCTCAGTTTGGAGAATGGGCCCTGTCTGGCCTCGCAGAACCTGTTCGGTGATTTGGTTGTCCTTGGCGGCAGCTCTGTCTTTCTTGACTGCCGTACGAATGTCACGTTCAAGTGCTCTCTTTCTGGCAATAGCATCGTTGGTGGAATATGGCTCTAGACCAAGCGCACAGGCAATGTTCATCAGATCCTGGCATATATGGTTAGCAAGGTGAAATCAATGGCAGAAATTTAAACTCACAGCGACCTTGGTCATGAGCGGGGGTAGCTGTCATGGCCATAGTCACCGAAGATCTTTCACGTGTCGCACGAATCACTGTTGTGAGATTGTTGTTCGTGCGAGCATAATGAGCCTCATCAAAGGCGTTGATTAGAAAGTTCCTTCCAAATATAGTCTCTGGGAGCATCGAACCATTCAGGTACTGCAGAGGTTTCTCCGGACTGTCGAAAACAGCCCTAACAAAGGTTGCCAAATCGCTTTTCATGGTCTACAGTACTGAGGTGAGTTTGGTTGATGGGAAAAGTCATGAACACTGACCGGCTGAGTCGAGACAATGAGTCTTCGGCCTTCCCTGCTTGGGGTAGAAAATTTCTCCAGGATGCGCATGAAGGTTTTTCGCTTGAAGAAGGTTTAGATATAGGGGCAGTAGTCGATCTGATCGGGCTCTACAAAGCGCTTAAACTCGACCTGGAACTGGTCTCGCAGGGAGGTTGGTACGCAAACATGATTGTCAAGCTTTGGGATATTTCCTGATTTTCTGTCCAGCAGTGGGTACTTCTTGTCAGCTAAGAATGGAGAATCAGAGTGTGATTAGGTAATATAAATGAGGAGAACATACCAAAGTCACCAGGAAATTTTCCCCATTTATCATAGAACTCCCGAAAATAAATCATTACACAGATGAAACCTAGGAGCTGGAGGGTCTTGCCCAAGCCGACCTCATCCATGAGGAGGACAGGCTTGCCTTCGAATGCCAGGGAGACCATCTTGTATATACCGATGATTTGATGCCAGTGGGGCGTCAAGGGGATCAAGCCATCTTTCTCTTTCACTACATCCCAAGCCGCGGTCCCAGGCATGGCAGCACCCTTGGGATCGATGAGACTGTTGAAAAGGGGGATTTTTTTCTGGGGCAGGCCTAGGCGCGTGTACATTTCGTCGGTGCTGCTGTCGGCCCACTGCTCACAGCCCTCCGTCCACTGGACAGGATCAAATTCGACGTCACTATAAGTCATTTCGCTCTCTGCCTCGTCACCAGTCGAGGCGATGACTTTGAATAGACGTTTTCAGAGAGTTTCGATGGTTTCTTCCTGCGCAAACTTTGTAAAAGTGTCGCGGATGGCTTTAGGAAGTTCTGCGAACGTGTGGATAAATGTGGGAAAAATATTAGATTGGATAAAAACATACTGTCAGCCTCTGCAAGTGTCCCATGATCTGTCCCTGACGACTTGAACATTGCCTGTATTCTCTCCTCCAACTCGGCGGCCTCTTTGCGCCGAACTGGACAGACAGTGTACTCTCTGAGAAGCGGGAGTAGATCACCCGCTTCCTTGACATAGTCTCGGACCTCCTGCAGCGATGGAGTTTTGGCAGAGAGTTCTAAGGGAGAGATCAGTATGAGAGTTTGAAGGAAACTAACAACACTCACTAATCCATTTTGCCTCGGCTCTCGCACGCCTTTCTTTCAAGGCCTTCTCGGACCGTGAATAGGTTTTCATGTGCCTGTGCCAGGCTAAAGTCGTTGCCGATTTAATGAATTCGCGATAGTCATCACCGAGGGCAGACGTAGGGTCGTCGGGATTGCTAAGAGCGGCGGTCCCAAAGAAATAAACACCAAGGGCGGTGTATGCATCGCTGACCTGGCACTGCTCCATCGTCGGAAATTTGGTCTAAGGATAGTTTTGGCATAAGTATCGCGCAGAATGTTGAATATGGAAATGTCAACGTACGCGAGCATCGGTATAGTACTTTGTTGGAAAATGGCCTGCCTTACGAAGAACACTGTTGAACTTGTCATTGAAATGCGCCTTTTTCAAAGTTTCTGTAAGCCAGGTGGACCAGGTGGTGCGACCAAGGCGGTGGGTGTCTTTGATGGTGGATCGAGAGAAGGAGAGTCGCTCGTCACTGTCCAGTTCCATATAGGCTTTGAAGTAGGACATGGCCGCCTGGACACTTTCAGCGGGGTATTTTTCAGTTGGGATGAATCCTGTGTGGATGATAGGAATAGTGCAGCCGATGTGCTCGGCGAAGGTGGAGATCGCCCAGATGTTCAGCTTATCGGGATCGCTGAAAGTCAGAAATGTGGTTGCGAGAGTTGCTGAAGGCATTGTGCGTCACAGAGCACCAAGAAAGGGACGGGGAAAATATTCACTAAAATGGGGGGGGTTTTATAGGCCGCCCCGACTCCTTGGCAAGCGATGATTTGTTTCAGAGTAATAATATCTGCATGGGGCAATCAGTGCTCACAATCCCGATTTGGACATGGTTTAGGGTTAAGGAGACCGACAGCAGAACCCTGTAGCGGATCTATGATCGAAATTTTTCATGATTCAGAGGAGAAGAGTTCTGAGACATTCAGTGACCGTGAAAAGGGATGGAGTCCCGGAACACCAGATCGAACCAGGATATGGGACACAAATTGGGACTCTTGGAATCCCTGCGGGGCAGAAACAGCTTGAAAACCGATGATGATGCAGATCAATGCTCAAGATGAGATACAAATGGGATTCTGAGAATCCTCACAGAGTGGGTACAGGAAAAGAGCCATTATGACCATATAGTACTGGATTGGATCGATCATATAACTCAAGAGCACTGGCAGCTTGGTCGGGACCAATGTCTCAGTGACAGGTCAGGGGTTCTGAGACATGGTCCGAGACGCCCGACCTCAGTAAGCTCAAGACAGCCCAAGGATTCCCGGAATCCCGTCGAGGGGCCTTCGAGTTTTCCTGTCAATCATGGATCGGATCGGAGTTTGATACTTTCATGGAAAAGGGCTAGCCACGCCCCTCAGCACAGCGATGGGATTCCTAGAATCCAGTCGAGGCCCACACTCCTGTCATGGAAATGATCTTGTTCACCGGTTAAACGAGCTATTTTACCAATCAAGTAATTCTATGACACCATTCACATAGATTTTCGGTGTCTATAATATTTATCTTATGCCTATATTCTTGAATTTATTTCCTTGTTGGTGCTACATTTATGGAGATGTTATCTGTCTGGTAGGTAGCCGGCGTCTGTCCACTCATAAAATTCAAGTCAGACCTCTATTTGCTGATGTAAAGCAGTCAAGATCAAGGTGGTCCATTGAATAGACATAAATGTTCTAGGGGTTGCGTAGCTTTGTACTCTTCAACCTACAGACAGAAGATGAATGAACAGCGAAGAACGAAGGACCTACGAGCGGATTGAAACCGTGGAAGCAATCAGTCGACCTAACCGCATCTAGTTGACATCAACCGGCCGCAAATTCACATATCTAATCGCAGCCTATCAATCTAATCTAAAATAAGTCGCACACAATGCTGGTTTGGGCAGGGCGGAGTGCCCAAGCGGGGAAGAGCGTGGAATTCGATTATTAATGCGGTGCAAGCTGGTGATCTATCATGGTCTGAGATTCAAACTCAGCTATAGTATGGTCAAATAATCTATCGCATAGCAAACTCTAAGTATAGGTCTATGATCTATCATTCTGTAATTATTGCCTCTGCGGATCTGGGGTTCCATTGAAGGTATGTCAGATATTTTCATTTTCCCACTTCAGTTAACCTGTCTCGCGCTCATCTTGCATTCACCGTTCAATCTAATTGTTGACGTTATCGGCAAGACCATTGAGATGGATTTTGCCCTGACATCCTCTTCTATTCTTTTCCATTGACGTCCTTGGCGTTCAAGACCTTTTGAATCTCCTTGCCTTCCACATGGTGCATTTGGCATGCTGCGTGTAAGCTCCATATTATCTCTTGCTCATCTGCAGCTCTGATGGTGCTCTAGATAACGTCCATTTCACCCCATTTTTGGACATGTCGTTGTTGAAGAGTTTCAACAAGACCTTTTGCCGGCGACTCTAGAGTCTCTCTCGCTGGTCATTGGGGAAGCGTTGACGATGAGAAGACAGAATCAAAGAGACAGGGCATGCATGAGAAGAGAGAAGAACTGGGAAGAAAGACAGAATGGACTTGCAGCACTGAGATGCCAGAAGGTTTTTGGCTTCAATGAAGACTCCCTATCCTCTTGATTCTGTCAATCTTACAACCTTCATTTCCACAAGAGCATCCGTTTTCTTACCAACACGCCGAGTCCAACTGCACGATCGCCTTTGTTGCCTTCTTGACCTCAATCGTGTTTCTGAAACGAAACTTGACTGGACATGTCCTCGTTCTACCGCAAACCTCATCATTCATGGGTCAAGCTTGCACTGTAAGCTTTTGTTATTCATCATATTTGTGTATCTAATTCTTCTACAGGGCGGTACTGTCATCAATGATCTCCTTGTCTGCGCCCCAGGAAAGGTCTGCTCAAAGATAACAAATGCATCACGTCCTGTGCTCCTGGAACCAAACACATTAATGGTAAATACATTGCTTGTAATTCAAGTCCTCATTCAGTTTGTTCCTCAGAGAAACCATGCAGCAAAATGACTGGTCAGCAAGGGGCAATGGATAAAGCCAAGGTCAACAAGGTTATGAAGAATCACTTCACAGGTCCATCCTTCACCCTCGTGGCCTTGCCTCTCTCAGCTCACTTTGACCATTAAACAGGACCATACTCCCTCCTTCATTGCATCGGAAAGCTGATCGCACAGCCTTGGATTTATTTCTTGAGCAGAACGTACACTAAACTGATTTCTGGTAGACAGATCTGGGAAACGGCAAAGGTCAGCTAAGGTCTCTTGATTGATAGCCGAGTCTGGGATTTGCACCCAAAGCGAAATCCCTCACTCGAAGAATGGTCACATTTCTATTAAAATACCATCCAGCAACTTGACTTGTATGCACTTCTGGGCGCGATATCAACCATGGAAGCTGAGATGCCAGTTAAACACCCGTAGCCTCAATGGTCCCAAATTTGGTAGGATTCCGCATTTCCGGTGATTGTTCCGAATTGAATGGTTCACTCTTTTGCTCAAACCACCTTTGACAGTCTTGCGTATCGCGCAAAATCATCTGTGCACCTTTTGAATCAACTCAGTCGCGAACCTTACCATGGGCCACCATCCTCCAATTTCACAAATGCCTGGCAGTTGAAAAGCCACCCAGACGATGCATTTGGGGCCAATCCAGGCCCAGATTCTCAATCGGAGCCTCGAATGTGCGTCTCTCTCTCTATACTTTGTGAGAGATGAATCTCATGGTTCGGAAACACTTGTTCTACCTTTGCATCAAGCCCTCGACCGTGAATCCCATATATGTTCGTTATTAGGCTTTCGTGAAGTTCATGAAGTTTTGGGCCTGCTCTTACAAATGAGATACTGCCAGCATCCAGTTGTGAGCTGGAATTTATTGTCCATCTATTGTCCAGCAGATTCGGCTGTTCTTGCACTATATGGTAGCGATATTGGTATATATGTTCTGGCTTCAAGAGCAATGGGGCCATGCAGGGTCATTTGGACTGTTTAGTTCGCGACTGTCAAACGGCGGGAAGGATATTCCCACCACGTGATCCAGCGCGTCACGAATTGAAGGTCAAAGTAAGTATAACGCAATACTGTGGCGTTCAATGATCTCTCAGATTCAATATAACATCGGTGAATTCTCCAAGTCTCACGCTGCTAACTCCCTCTCAACAGGCACAAGTTGGGTTGGAGCCATGGCAAACATGGAGTGTAACATTGGGCCTTGTCATGAGTTGTCACGTCCGCAAAGCTCTATTCAGTTATCTGCATCAGGCTGCAGCGCATTTCCTTGAAAGAAAGTAGATATATGTGCCAGCGGTGCCCTGATTATTGCTTGTTTGCTTGTAAATGACTACAGTTAGACAAAGATTGGTATTTTTCCATGCAGAGTACAATAGTTCAAGCAATGTGAGAAATATGGCACGTAGATTGATCTAGGTAGCACAGAGGAGTCAACGATAATGCAGTTATTTCTTGGAGCCCAGGACTACATCCGTATTGTCAATCAATGATGCTCTCGCCCACTCAGTGGGATTTGATAAGGTCTGACGAAATTTGATGTAAAAGGCCTGCAGAGTGAATCAGAGAATGTTCAACCAAAGCAAAAACGGTAGAGATAGGAGGTTGAAATGGCTGAAAATCTCACCTTTCCTGCATCATATCGCTGCGGATCATCATCTCTGCCTGAACCACATTCAAGCTCAGTGGCTTTTCGTGCATTTGTCGACTCTCCGCTTGCCTTCTGGAGTGATCCGTGAAGTGCGTCCGTCGCTGATGCTGCTGTAAAATCTGCTCGTGGATGAGCTTTTGCTGCAGCATCGGACTGGGGAGATCAGGTTGGATATGCCACTGACGGATAAAAGCACAAGGCACCTTTACCAAATACTTTGTGTCGGGGTACATTTTATTGTTGTCCATGGAGGAGGAAATGGACAGAATGACCCCTTATATAAATCTGAAATCAGATCACATGTTACATTGCGTAAGATAAATGTGATCGATTTATTTGCAGTTCTCAATTCGGCATGATTGATTGACCGCAGTCTTGGAAATGTCACCAAAGACCAGAGCAGGACCTGGTTGCAGGAGGAGGATTATCTGAGTTCCTGTGATGTGAGTACAAGTGAACCTGAATTTTAAGAATCCCATCACTACACTGACACAGAATGGATGTCGATGTCATATGGACTGCTGACTAGCAATTCGAATCACTGGTCGTCTGAAGTTATATTGCAGCTACATATTCAGAGAAGAGAGACATCATGTAGAAAGAATAAGACACAAGGGCAAAGATGTATTGCTCAGTCATATTACATAGCAGGATCGACATGATGTGCAGAATGGTAGGTCACAATGGAGTGAGCCAGAAAGGTGGCCATGGGATGAATTTCAGAGCCCCTCTGCAAAGCCTGTTTACCAAACAGCTCCAATGAGACAGCTCTGAGCTACATCAATTGTGAGCTTCATCGGTGGCTTTACTCGGAACCCCCACCTTGATCTCCATGTCTTCCTCCTGGTTCAGTATACCTCGGAGACAGGGAAGGATCCTCTTTGACAAGATATTATTGAACCACTTCTGCCAGACAGTTTCCCCCACATGTAGAACTTGGCTGGAAGTTGAGAGAGGATCATACCAAAAGGTTCTGACATAGATCCGAATTGCAAGGAGATCATAAGCTGATATTTTATGTGAAGTTGTAAAGGATGGATCAAAAGGAGGAATGACTCCCCCAGAGATCTCCAAGAATGTGGGATGAGTCCAAAACGGAAACTTCCGATTTGGATGAGAAGCAATGAGAAAGATGTCAGCCATGCAGAGTGCAGCCATGATTGGGGAGATTTATCCTGAACAGCTGGGGTATTTATAGTGCATTCGGTAAAATAATAGAGAAATCACATGCTTGATGCTGCAAGTGGATTCCGAGAGTCCCATTGGTGCTGCTGATCATCAGATCCCCCATGCTCGAGATGGGTTGCATCAAGACGGGGTTCCCAGAGTCCTGTTGCGGTCAGTGTGCCAGGATAGTCATCCCAACCATGATGTAACCATCTCCCTCTGAATCCCGGTAGCGTGTCAGGCTCCAAAGAGCTCATGTCATGATGGGGTTCTCAGAATCCCTTCAGTGTAGTGCTTTCTCAGGTTACTCCAAGACGCCTCACAAGATTTCATCATTGTAAAAAAACCCATAGTTCATCATACCCTGTGAAAAAAAAAAAGAGGGAAAGTATATAAAGAAACCCAGGGCAACCTTTGGCCCCATGGCTTTCCCGCACATTGTTCTCCTCCAGTTGTCCAACCCTACCAATTCTCAGACATTCTGGGATGCAGTGACCTTTAACGGCATTGTTGGTACTATGATCCCACCATGGCGTCTCACGGATAGCATTTCAAATGACTCACTGGGCCCGATTTTGGAATATTCTCGTACTTTCTGGACCAAGCCGCCACAGGAGCAACGAGAGTTTGCCGAAATGAATAATGATCCCTGGTGTGAAGGAAGGCATTATTGGAAGGCCTGGGTGGACCGCTTGTTGCTTGAAAAGATCCTCCCAGCAGTAAAGTTCATCCTTGCAAGTCATTTGAGCAAAGTTCAGAAGGCAAGTTATTTGCAGTTCAGATGTTTGATGCAACTTACAAGATGTAGATGAGACTGATGTCGTTCACTCTTTTCGATCATGATGGTTTTGTCAGATTGGATACCAGTCAAATGCCGCCCGCAGTAGAATCCATCATACTCTCCATCATATTTTACTATGAGCACGAAATTCTGGGTACACATCTGTTGGACAAGTGAGGGAAGTTGGGTGAGGTTCTGTAGTGCAGAAGACATTGATATGATGTTAGAAAAATATATTGACCCAACAAATACCAAGCTCAGTGGGTGTACAGGCTGCTCTTCAGCATCATTCACAAGTCCCCAATCCCTTCTTTCAACTTTGATTCATAATCCATACATCACAGACACACAACCAAAAGGGAAACAGAGGAACCTCAGATGCACCACTGTTGCCATCAACAGCTTATTTAGATTTAATGCCCAGACGCTAGTTTCAGGATAAAGTCCAGCGAATGGAGTGAATTTTTGTATCAGCAGTAGATGTTCACTAGAGCATATGTCTTGGATGAACTGTAGGAAGCTCAGTGATGAGTTAATACTTTGTTCGTTATTCAAAGGATACTTGTATCAAAGGGAGTGATGAGACAGGTGTGGCGCACCACTAGGAGATGAGATTACCCATGTAAAACACCCATAAATGGCTTATTGACCGTGGACCAGATGAATGCAATAAATGGCCTAGACGGAAATTTCCATGTCTGTGTGAAGCGGGCCATGTGAATCTCCACATTGGGCTCTTTGATGGGCATGCTCATCCCAACAAACAAACCCAGAGGTGAGACTCATGATTTGAGAGGCCAACTCTTAAGGTTAGGGTCCCTTAGGGTTAGGTCGATAACCGTCTTTTTGAACCCTGGTAACACCAATAACCCTAACCCTAAGACTTCCATCGCCAATGGAGAATCGTTACCTCCAGGAAGTCTTTTCCACAGAAATTCTGGTCATCCTCTCAGCTTATTGGCACCGAATAGAGAGTCTGGAGCAATGCATCGTCGAGATTGACTTCGGGTATCTACCTCCGTTGTCTTTTTCATGCCATTCTTGTGTTATCGTTGACATCTTTGCAGTGCTTTATCAATCACATTGCTTCATTGTCCTTTTCACACCGCCTTCAACACCATCATGCTCCACCGTCGCGGCCGGCTTCACGTCATCATTGAACCTTATCTTCGCCAATTCCAAGGCCCAAGCTTCGGACAGGCAAGGATCTCGTCTTGTCTTTCACAGGATGGATACAAATCTTTTCATACCAGCGATGAAAGCCAAGGACAAACCGATGAGATCAAAGTGTGAACCAAAAAACCGACCACGAAAGCAAGGTGAATCCAACAAAACTGCCAAAACCAAGCAAACCATCGAAAGCACAAACAGTAAAGGAGGAATCCAATCCCACTCTCGCCCCGGCGCCCGCCTCCTGTGCCGAACTGGGCAGCCCCGCCGATCCCACCCCGACGCCGATGTCGGCGTATACCCTCCTCCCGAACTCAACGACGCGCTCGGCGTATGTGATCCCGGATTCGTCGAGGTAAGACTCCTCCTCATAACTCGGCGGGTTCGTGGACGATATCGCGTATATGACGCGCTTGGTGATTCTGGTGTCGTAAACACGACAGGACTGGCGAAGATATCGAAGGTGATTTATCTGTGACAGTAATGCTGCCATCGTGTCTCTGAAACCCGTGTTAGCAAAGGCGAAAGAATGCAACGGAGAAATTCAATGCACCGATATATTGCCCTCTTTCATCTTCTTCTTGACCATAGCGACGTCCACGTAAATGGTGGCAAACGCCAACGAAAAAGGAAATAGTACCATCGAGGAGATTGGTGCAAAAAAGTCGAGATGACGAGATACTGTTGGAGCGAGAACAACGAAATCAGAGAGAAGAAAGAACGAAGAAGAAAGATAACCAGTCTGGTCAGCAAAATGACCTCTCTGGTAAGATGGGGACATACCTTGTGTTCGAGTTTCTTCTCTGTTTCTCTCTTATAATGTGCTTCTCTGCTTCATCTGCTTCATCTCCCGGTGACGCACAGATGCAATTTGTGGACGAGCAGGAGACCTGCGACCGTCAAGCAATAGCGAGCGAGGCAGATCGTGACGCAACCGATAGGTGATTTTGCGCTCATCATGGTGAATACCGAAAAGGCGCGGTCATGGTGAATATAACGAAAAGGTCATGGTGGAATAACAAGGATACGGTAATGAATGAGATGCTCGTCGAACAATGGCATAGGTTGAAGAATTTGGTCGAGCGAAAGAGGATCAACGATTCGTCGAGGGGTTGTCGCGAAATGGTCGAGTGACGAGGACCGATACAATGATTTCGGTGAGCCAGACGAATGACCAGACATTGATGATGATGAGCCGAGCAAAGGTCATTGGCGAAAGGTCGTACAATGAATCCGATGCCATGACGGATTTGCGAGACCAAGGTCATGGTACGGTCCGCCAATGGCCAAAGCTATTCCATGAAGGTTGGGCGAGAGCGTAAGATTTGGTCAACCAGAGGGATACTAGAAAAGAACAGAGAAACCGTGAGCAGAATCCTCTTGCCAGAACGGATTCGACGTACTGTGTTCTGATGTCTATCCGTGAATATCCTATCATCGTCTCCTCCGCTTGCTTCCGTATTCTCCTTGTTCCTCTCTTCTTTTTTTCACCTCTCTTTTTGTCTCAGTACGAGCTTCCGCAGGATTCCCACCTTATTCCAACGTTGAGATGAGCGAGCAGGAGCGTCAAGGGGCAGCAGCGTCTTCCTTCGCACGATGGATGATGAGAGCTCAGAAAAAGGTGTATCTTCCCTTTGGGCACGTGGCGGGCCGAGGGGCCGGATCCCGATATTCGCACCATGCGGGGGTTTCGCAGCACGTGCCGGGCGCGTCTCAATTTCACTGCCACTGGCTCACTGTCAGCGCCGGTGCGGTCTGCCTGGGCTTGAGTTGCAGTGATGATAGCAGTATACGACCCAAGAGGGGGCTGAAGAAAAAGTGGGCAAAAGCTCCTCCTTATACTTATACCGTTTCTCAAAAGGGGGTGACCCTCGATTGTTGATATTCCGATTGTTGATTTTTCAACGTATTGCTGATGGAGGTCTGAGTAGGTTCTACTTGTGTTCTGTAGCAATGAGGTATCTTATATAATCGGTAAGCCGTTCAATAAAGCCAAGATGCCGCAAGTAAGACTACCAGAGCAAGAATACTTTGCCTTTGCACAGCCGCAAATATACCCTAGGTTAGGAGGTGAAACACAGTTCTTGGTTCTGAGCTCCATGTTGAAATCAAATGGAAAGCTTTCGAAGCTTTACTCGGACTCTTTTGGGCTACCGTCTTGTCAAAAAGTCCATATTAAGTCGAGCAAAACATCACCGGATAAATTCACCATTGCGAATATGATGACAATCTTCGTGGAAGAGTGAGGACTAGCTTGGGTTTCGACGAAGAGCTTATGAAAGAATAGTTCTGACTGAAACATAACCTTGTGCTGATGGCTCTGCGGCGAGGATTTACCAGAAATCAAGGGCAACCACGACATCTTGACTCTTGGTCATAAGTACTTACTTGTATGGAATATAGGGCAACCAACATGGGCTGCGGTATTTATTGATATGGTGGCATTCAAGAATTATGCTGCGAGGAATCGTCAGTAATTGCCACGACATCAGGGTCATAAGCGGAAAAACGGACGTCAAGCGACACGTCCTTGCTAGCTTTGACGCCAAAAATGTTCTATATTTGGTGAACACGAATGAACCATTTGGTTCCGGCTGTCACCTGGTCAAACGATGATGAGCCACTAGACGAGGTTGGGTGAACGCCGAGAGCGAGCTCGTAGCAATTGATAGACCATCGACCAGTGTCCCGCTAAAACGTTGTTTCAGCAGAAATAGTGTTGTTGGCTGGAGCTTAATCGTACAGTGAAAATGGGACTTGGCACTAGAGACAAGCAGAGCACGCGCCTATAATAACTGTCAGACCGTGGTAAAGGTGTTGACAAGGCACTGCATCACCTTCCGAGTCAATCCGGAACCGCCTTAGTACATGCCGAGTCAGTATAGTATGTGCCGAGTCAATCCGGAACCACCATAGTCACTCCGAGTCAAGCCGGAACTACCGCGGTACCTGCTGAGTCAGAATAGCACCTTCCGAGTCACGCCGGAGCCACTGCGGCACCTGCCGAGTCAGTCCGCAACCGCCAAATGACATTTGCGGAATCATAATGACATTGCAGTGACATAATGGTGCATCATTTGACGTATCATAAAGATCAGTGATTGAACCACGATCAAAGATCAGACCTTTGCAACCAACGGCACTCTGGAAATAAGGTCTGAGTGCAAAACAATGAACAGGCTCAGTTTAACATCAGGTGACCACATGGTTCACTGCAAGAAACAAACCAACTCACCCCTTTTATAGCAAGTTTGGCTTGTTATAAAAAGTTCACAAGAGGGGACGAACTGGTTTGGCTCATTATAAAATCTGCAACAGGACCAAACATGTCACACCGGTTGTTACTACATGTCACTACTAGGCCGCCCACCACAGATTCCTCTGCCAAATCCTAGAGCATGCTAACACACCTTATAACGTTATCTGATCAAGGGAAATGACAGATAATGTCAATACAAGATCATTAAAGTCCATCAGACAGGCCAAGATCGCTGATGGACAACGTAATTTGAAGTGGGAGTATGGGAAAGGGGGGAAAAAGGAAGCAAGAAAAGCCTCTGCTAAGTCCCTCAAGTCCAAATTAGGAGCCTGGAAAATAATTAATTGGATAACCCAGATTAGGAAGGACGATTGGATCTGAGAGCCAGATTCAGATGCACGATTGGATCTGAGAAGTTAATTAATTAATAGTATAGGCGTGGGAGGTCACAAGTGACTGTGACATAGATTTAGTATAAAAGGAGCCCAGTAGTACAGTGAATAAATCAATCCCCAGGTTTCCCCCAAGAGAGAGGAAAGTGGCAAGGTTCACCCACAGTAAAGTAAGTGCAGTAGGGACCATAGTGGTTGCCTATTCTCTTATCTTATTGTTCAGCAGACAGTAGCAGGCTTAAGGTAAGTCTGTTTTTCTGTTTTCTGTCTGGTCATCGCCGCTCACAGTGAGCAGTGTTGATTAGTCAGCAAGTCCGGCAGCCAGCAAGTTCAGTTTCTTTCAAGGTCCAGCATAGTATACTATAGGTTAACACCTGTAGTAGACTATTTCAGCATCAGCATTGTCAATTAGAGCGACGAGACCAAGGAATCTCTCATTTCTTGTTTTGTCTTTAAGACTCTGTGTAACAGCAGACGTCGTTCACTGGGTCCTGGTCGCCCTATAGTGAATCAAACGAAGGCAGATCGAGTCTTGGTGGAATCATTGGGACCCTCTTATCTCTAAGAGACAACCTCGACATAGTCCAACATATCCGACATACCTCAAGGTGATTATCCAACTGCTCGATATTGTTCTACGTCATCTGTAAAAAGGTCACTACAAGTATACCCTGCTCAACGAACAAACCACAGGCTAGTCCATCATGAGACCAGCTGTGGGAAGTGTTGTATCTTTCGGGTAACACCAAAGTACGCTACACCAGCACAGCGCGAAGATATGAGTAACATTTTTCCATACAAAAACTCTCTTCCTGTATTCTGGACTTTATGACACACATTCTATCGATCGCCGTGAAATATATACATACATCAATATCTCCGTAAGCCTAGGCTGCTGGAAGCGCAAAGTACGGCTGCTTCATTGGCAGGATTTATCTGTCAGGACACGGTTAGCTAACCCTCAGGCTTGGACTGGACGAGAGAGATTGTACCGTGGCGACCGAAGAGCACGAGAGCGTCATCCGAGCATTGAAAATGTTGCTCAGTCCAGTGTCAAGAAAACATAATGAGTGCGGAAAACACGCCTTGAACATCTGGATGCTGATTTCGGATAGATTCGACGACGGTCAATAACCCTTGCATGGCTATGAGAAAGCGAGAAACAAAGAGAAGAAGGAAAAAGTACCTAGAGATTAACCAGCTTTGCTCGAGGATGTGATAGGATAGTACCGAAGTAGTCGGGTATCGGTATTTGACACAATGACAATATGATGGGTATCTGCGCTGTGAATAGATGAGTAGACGAAAGGAAGAGGAATCCGGAGACAGACGTCGATATATGCCCATCTGGATCTGAATTCCCTCAATTCGAACCAATAAGTTCCACCAACATCTCTGCTGCGATCTACGAGGAAGGAATGTCGGCCCAATCTTAGGCAAGGTCCAATGATGCATGAAAGCTCGAGCGACCAGGACTCTATTTCAGGAAGGGTCAACCAAATGGAAGAAGGGGAAGGGAGAAATCACGGACAATTACAAGATTCACGGTGATTCATGGAGAAGATGTGGACCTCGATATCTGCTCGGTGACGATTGATGACGGCTCCAACAGATGGCGATGGAGAACCGCGATGAAATATCGACTCTAGACGACAATACGCCATGAGCAAACGAAGCAGGAAGGGAAACGAAGATGAAGAAACGCACGCGCTCCCGAAGAGTCCATTCAGCAAACCATACAACGTCAAATGGCGGTGACGACCATGACAGCGGAAGAGGAAGGCATTGCACCTGCGATGGGTTTTGCTGAGCAGACCGGCATTGACGTCGATAACGAGGCAAGCATGGTGATGGCAACGGAATGATCATTGTTATCGACGGAGGCGCCGTGACGCTACTGTTATTCGATGACTAGAATCTCCGAGCAAAACTCAGTGAGCCACATTCAACGTCAAAGCATGGATAGACAGACCTTTATTGAAGGCGATGACCTCGAGACAATGAGCTCGTTCACGACCGATAACGCCTACTCGTATAAAGAGACCATGGCGCTTGGTCTGACGAGACAGGTCAGCAAAGGAAGATGACGATGAAGGATTTGCTCACCTGAATTTACGACGCGGGGATGAAAATTCCTCATATTGGGAGACTCGGAACTTTACAGCATCTACCACAAAAAGCAGAAAGAGGCTGCCGCTGTGCTGCTCAGTAAGCGTATGCGATGGGAAATGTCACTACAATAGAAACAATGTAGAGTCCCAAACGTTCGATGAAGTAGGGGTTCACTAAAGGGCAAGGTTATCGTCGGTCGGGATTTGTGATCGGGATGATAAGATAGGGTGATCAGGTGTCCCGTAAGGATAAGATGGATAAGGGATCGGGATTATCGGGTGTATAGGATTTAGGTGAGCCGAATAAACGTAGTCGCTGTAGCAGTTTAGCCAAATAAGCTTGGTCGCGGTCCGAGGCGATGACCAAAGAGGTTACGACAACGTAAACGATCGGCGAGCAATTGATCAAGTCAATCAACCCCGATACGGCTAGTCGCTATTGATGATGGATGTCAACGGAAATGAAATCCGTTGCTCGTCGTTCTGTCCGATGTCCAGCCCGTCCAGTGTCTGTAATAGAGCCTCCTGGGGGATTGTTATATTTTTTTATCTACAATACAAGCCTCTTTTTATACTCTACAGAGCTGTGGCTGTACCTTTCCTAACGCATCCTAAGAATTCTGGAAACTGAAAGCTGTCCTCTAAGGCGGTGCATCGGCCTCGGCGTTGATTTGTCAGCGCTTGGTCGTTCTACTCAGAACGCCGCGGACTGAACAGCCTCGTGCTGACCAATCTATTCGGGTCGTACTCACTTTGGCCTGTTCTACAAGGAATTTCCCGCATCCTGTCCGTATTGGGCCTTTGTCAACGTAATGGATTGATCGGACCATAGTCGGGTCCTCCGAGTTTAGTGGTTTCGCCCCGCCATGTCTTTTTGTGGCGCATCCCGACCGGTCTTATGCGAGTCTAGCGCATTAAAATGCGCGACACCGCAGAATCAACAAGACCGACCTGAGATCATCTACAACAAGATTGAGGCGCAATAGCGTTGCACGACGCTACAGGAGAGGAGAGAAACGGTAGCATAATGGGAAACGAAGATTGGCGAAAAGACGAAGCGACGAGATGGGCGTCAAGGGGAAGCCATGAAAAATCTGGGCAGGAAGCAGACAACCCGAGTACCGGCATCTCGGATGTTCGGTGATGTTCGGTGAAGGCATCAGGGAACTAGCTGGAACTAGTCCGATAGGCGTAGGTCAATTGCTGTGGTCGTCGAAGTTTCCTGCGGCGGTACCAATTGGTGGGAGAGATCACAGGGTTTTGTAGATGGACAGGGTAAAGAGAACCGCGTCGACGGTCATTATAGCTGACAACAGGCGATGATACCCAAAGTCGGGCGACTATGGTCGACTGTGGCGGACGGTGGTGGGCAGTGTGAGGTTTATCGGAATTGTATCCGAACTTTCCGAAGGAGAAGACACTCGAGAGCACGCCACGGAGGAACCTCGGATACACCACTGTCGTCATTAACCATCAATAACACCTTGTTCGGACTTTAAACGCTCAGGCGCCAGTTCCAAGATACAGTAAAATCCAGCGATTGGATTAACTTTTGCGCCAGCGGTAGACAATCACCAGAATATGTCTTGGATGAACCATATTCAACCATAGGAAGGTCAGTGATGGTTGAATGTGTTGATTCTGATGTCAACCATTTCATCGGCTATTGGAGCCTATTTGAATTGCGTTGGATGGTGCTGGATGGCGTCAAGGCTGTACAGGCATTGTCTGATCATTGTCGATATCTAATCTCAGCTCCGCTAAAGATATTTTCGAGGCTGACCTGTGCTTGATACAAGTGGGCACAGCTGCACCAGTTTACCGATGACCGGTGGCAATGTTTCTAGTCAGTTGAAGCCCCGCTGGATCACAGACAACTAAATGTTCCTTTGGTTTTGTACATTCCTTCCACAATTCATGGTCAAGCATGTTCGTGGTAATATCCAACGTCAAGGTCGGCTCTGTCGGTATTGGTTCCGACTCTATTATATCCCTCCATTGTGATCCACATCAGGTCTTCTCTTTGCGACTCCCTGGCAATATATGCCAAGTACAAATGTAGATACATGGACTGTAGTCGCGGTTACCGACCTTGTGACTTTGACAATGTCGACTTGACATTGACATCGGCGATTTGGCCCGCCGAAATGCGACCGCTCGCTCTGATCGCTGATCATTCAGCTGCTGGACATTATTTGGACGATTATCGATATCTGCTGGTACTCGAGGTGGAAAATGAGCCTGTGGAGGTGACTGAGGCACAGGTGAAGAGGAATGGACATGGACGTGGGCACCTGTACTATTTGAAGGAATAGTAACAATCCCATCCAAGGAAAGCTGACACGAGACCCATCTCAACACTGTCCTGCCGGATTAATCCCTCACCTGACCAAATTGTTCGACTCAGTGGTCAAACATTCGTGATATGTCCATGGTTTTTGGCCGCTGCCTGTGTAATGTGGTAACTCCAGCTTGAGTTGGTCATCACAACCCACTATGCCACAGAGCCTCCCTCTCCCTCACAGAATAGGCTACACTAATAGGTATATCAGCATGCTCATCAGTGACTTCAAGATGAATCTTACCGAGTTCCAAGCCAAAACAGAAAGTATCAGCATCGACCAGCAATGCAAAGGTGACCAGGATGTCGAAGGAACACCGTTTCTTGGTTGACACCATCTCGTCTTTCTGAATCGCTTCTAGAGCAGGCAGTCCACTTGTCCTGTGTCGGACTTTGCAGCGGTCATTTATGTCATGATCAAAGGCCGGGAAAATTGTTCAGTATGAGTCTTGAAGCTACTCATATAGTTCCTGAAGCTGATCAGCTCTGGCAATCAGGTTCAATGAGCTGACCAATGTTGGTGGAATGGAGATTGGAACCGAGGGGATGGCTCTCTAGCTTCCGTCCCTAGCTCTCGACAGGGAGATTTTAGTCAATCCATCTGCGAATATCGAACAAAAAGGAAGGAAAAACGTTCCTTTCGGCCTCATGAGGCACAGTGCATGATTGAATGAACCGCGATACTGAAGTCTTGAGGCTGAGCTTTTATTTATCAATCGGGGGGCAAAGATTGAATGAGAAATATTTTTACTATGGTGACAAAGATAGTAAACGCAAGAAAACGGTCTCACATCTCCGCCACTCTTGGTACGTCTGGCCATCTAACCCGCGCCAACCCCGCGCCATCGTCAACTGCTCGTCATCAACTCAATCCCCTACTCCCTACCACCAGGAGCGTGTGATCTTCTCACGGCCGCCTTGTGTTGGTTATGGACCTACAGGGAAGGATCCTCTCAATCGCCCAGTATTCATTGCTGTACCAACATTTCCGGACAAACGAGATTGGATTCAGTTATGCTGATCCACATCTTCACTGCAAGCTCCTGCTCTCCAGCTCCATAGGCAAGAGGGGCGAGGCGGCTCATCCAATGAGTTTGGCAGACATTGAGCAGCGACAATTCATGCTTATGTTGACCTTGTGGTGATCTTGCACTCAAAAGAGCTATGAATGAGCCGCGCCATATCGAATGTGTGAACATGCCGGAACATAGAGTTTCCAGAAATGTGTCTTCCTTGCAGAATGAGCGCTCGATGCTCGAACGCTAAACGGCCTTCATCGACTCCAAAACGAACATAAGCGTCTATCACGGATATCTCCGGCCCAAAGTGGCCATGTCGAACCAGCCAAAAAGTTGTCTGCCATGTCATCCCAGGTAGAGTGCTGAATTTCGTACGCTGGTACACACAGATCTAGTAGACCACCATTCCATGTTCAGTGAAGCCGTGGTTATTGAGAGTAAGCGGGTCTGGCTGCAAGACCTTGTCACGGTGTATTGCTGATTGTCGATCATTTCGTGTTGAGGCTCTGAGTCTCTTGTATGATCACCGCCGCCACTACATCACCCTAAGCATCCAGAACCTTATAATTATCGAGTGGTAATGAATCAACACTATCAAGCTTTGGCATCAATTCGCATTCGATATCGCTCAATACATGGACGGCCACATTGGTGTTTTTTTGGTTCCAGTACAACTCTACAATTTAGGAAGAATGAATTTATTAGTCACCTTCAACAAAACTGTATTCAGCTGGCGAAGATTACTAGAAACACTCTGTCCGAGTCACGGAACATACCGCACGCCCGCCCAAGTCTGGACTCTTGATCCCTACTGCATCGCTGGTTGATCGTGATGCAGCAGAATGGGAGTGTTGAGATGGTACTCGTGGATGCAGCCGAAAGTCTGGCAGCAAGATGCACCAACACCACCATCACCTCAAGCTTTGGTTCGATCCGAATTCGACATGGCTCGATGTAGTAGCTTTATGTTTTTTGGTACAACTTTGCACCGCGAGTCGATAATTATGGCATAAATCCCCGAAAATAGCGTTCAGCTCCGCAATACCCCCTGTAATACGCCGCTCCTCGAAAACGCATCTCAAGTTGAATATAACACCCTTGCTGCCCGTGGTCACTAGCAAGTCACCCGACGTTCCCGAGATCCGGCTTGATGTCCGAATTTGCGGAGGCCACCTGGCTGCGGTTTCTTGGCTGAGATTTTTTTTCGTCCGACGTCCATGCGCTCCTGTTCTTTCCTTCTCTGGTCCATCCAGCGTAGCATGATTGCTCCATATTGGCTCCATACCAAAATGGCTGCCAATGAGCATCAGCTCCTTTCCTTGATGCGTTTTGGCTCACCTTTTATGGAATCTGGTATGGGCTCATTTGCTCCAGGCCAGTCCAGCTGCTGGCACCATTGAGCTTCTTTGGCTAACCCAATTCGCAGAGGCTGTAATACCGTAATACCTGCAGATAGTACCAAGGGCTTTTGTGGAACCTCAATCTCTTGGAGTTCTCGCTCTGGCGGTAAGCATGAGCTCTTCGTCTTTGCTGGCACTTCCTTACCTCATTTCCAGCACTGCTCTTATTGCCGTCATCAAAACTTGCTCTGGGTTATTCGAGAGCAGGGCCAGGTGTCTTTATCCGAGGCCTTGGTGCGTCCTTTCTCGCTGGCCCCATACCTGCCTTGCTGAAAGAGAGCCGCGGGCCAACTCCTCCACCGCCATGTTTGCGCCTGTTGTCGTGCCTTGTGGAGCGGGAATAGTAAACTCGTGTAATTAGGACCTTGAGCCGTCGATACTGAAAAATGACTCAGAGTAGATGGAAGGGTGATAGCTGTCGTGTATCTGTTTCAAATAGATACTGCAGTTCTTTCAATCTTGAGTCTTACTTATGTGAGAGTCAGAATCAAATGAGATCAGACCTTACGGAGCCCAGGGCGTCGCTAAAGGTCGGATAAATCAAGGTACAGGAGCTCACGGCGTCACAGCAGCTTGATGAGAAGGGATGGATATCAAACCTTATGGAGCCCACAGCGTCACTAAAGGTTTGATAAGTCAAGGTACAGGAGCCCAAGGCGTCACAATAGCCTGATGAGAAGGGAATCTGGTGTTCACGCAGATGTTTGGTTAAAGAGCTGAAGAGTTGGTTCAAATGGTAGGTAAGTACATTGGTTCCTTCACCGTACATCTACTTGATCTTATATACCTAAATACTAGAAGGTCTGGAAGGTAGTAGAATGTAGTGGAATGGAATGGAATGTACTGGAATAAATCTGGAATAAATGGAGCTAATTCTGATCCGGGCAGTTCGTAAGAATTACAAAGGCTCACATCGCTTGTATTGTACTCTATTCCACGACAATAGCTTGATCGGGTTTCAGTGATCGCATGCAGGTGCTTCGACACCTCACACCGCTGCGAGGGCCTATAAAATCTGTGAGTTTACACTCTCTGGCCTCGTTACCCTGTACTATCTGTTTTCCGTTCAACTCCGCCGCATCATTGGATTCCAAATAGCACAACCCGCGGAGACGCGGCTTTCGGGCATCTAGATACTCATAATCCTAAAGACTTCGCTCGCCTTGTATTTCACGGAAATGTGAGTCAGCCATGTTGCAATATTAGACTTGACGGTCGAGGTGGAGGTTCGGGAGAGATTGTGGGATATATTTTTCGGTTCCGTGTGGCTGTGCGTCTCAGTCAAGTTGTCTCTGACCATCAACTGAGGCTCTATTGTCTCATTACATAGCCTCGTCTCGCTCATCTCTCGACAATCTCCTTTTCGCTGCTAGCTGCAAGAAGCCGTTGTTTCATATCAGGCTGGTACATGGTTCGGACGCCAGTATCCTGCATCAATAGAATCGACAAGTTTTTGTTCGACTATCCAACACCACCTGTGCATCCTCCATAGTCTCCAAGTCAGGTTATTCAGTGTTTTCAATTGCCTTGTGTCCCTGACATACTTGGATGACAGACTAAGTTGAAACCTATATTCCGGGCAAGTTTCAATGGCACAGCTGCAGTATCTGTCTCGCAGACTGTCTTGCTGTCAGTCGCATCCTCCGTTCACTTATTTCTCACAGCAGAATTTTTAGTCTGTAGGATCCAGCAGGAGAGAGAGTGGCAGCGTAGGTGAGCGGATTAAGCGAATAAGAGAGGGATCACAGGTGAGACCCTCACGGCATGCAGTCGGAAGACCAAGAAAAAGGTCAATCTGGCATATAGATTTAGTGCATTGATCAGAGTCGCAACGAACGTACTAAGAAATGGTAAAGAACAAGACAAGAATGAGTGACTCCTTTATCCCTCATTACATCCTGGGATGGATTCAATTCCTGTTGATTGTGATCCACGAGGTGGGTTCAGCAATTCTCACAGGAGCAAAAGTCAGTCACTGGAACAACATTTGCTTGAGGTATAACAGGCCTGGAACCACAAAAGAAGAATTCAAAGAGAAGGGATTAGCATCAGTAGCATCGAATTGAATACCGCGCCTTGACCTAGGTACCTCGCTCACCTCTTATTATCCGTTTCAGATTCGAGTGGCGGCATAATCCGGATATTGCAGAGCAGGCGAAGAGACGACCTCTGACACTGCCAGATAGTGCTGTTCAGCCTAGATCAATCAATATTTTGAGGTTCATTGTATCTAAGCTCATCTGATCCGTACAACTGGTACATCAATGATGACACCACCCATTGAGTTTTGACAAATAGGGTCAAAAGTTTTATGAGCATACAAGGTAAGAGCTAAAATGACTGCGCAAGCTGTAAAACTGACCGCTATGATCCCCGAATCCAAAGCCGATGGGAACGACCGTGCACGAATGTCCACTGCTCCGCACAAATTCTGCGCACCCGCCTCTCTCGACGCGCGCCCCCGAACTCCAACCCCGCACTCCACTCTGGGCGCATACAGGCGCTACTCAACATCGCGCGGGCTTTACGTCAGGGCTATGCGAAAAGGATGTGACTCCTCCTCCTCCTCGTTCGGCACACCTCGTCACATCGTCCGTTACATTGGAAACATCGGGGACAGCACGTGTGTATTCCGGGGAAATGACCGGCCTGTGTTGCGAGGCAATGCATTGATTGGTGCTGTGTCCTCTGGGACGTGAGTCAATATTAGAGTAAAAAATAGAAGGCCAGTAGAATATCAGGATCTGCGTCCACATAGTGGCTTCCATCATCTTGAAATATCCAAACTAGACATTGAATAGTTACTGTACGAATGTTGTCGTATCATGCGAAGCAACTACTGTAGAATAGCAGACAAGTACAAAATGAACCCAGAGCAGCAACATTTGATAGATACACCACTTTAGAGTGCTTGGAACAAGGTTTAGACTCGATATCAGCCGATATCAGGGCCTTGATTACTCACTGATCCATGGTCTCTTGGATCACTGTCTCTTACATTTTGTTCCATGGTTGAATTAAGAATTCAACAATCGACACTGTGTCAAATAGTATCTTGGTCCTAGATTTGAATTTTGAATCATACCTTTCTAGGATGAATAAGGGGAGAAGAGAAGCCTAAGGAAATCAGCGCGTCATACAGATAATCAAATCAGCCAATCCGCGAGGGAGGACTCTCAGCCTGCCAAGGAATCCAGAAGTGGGAATATATGCATAACAGTCTCTATTGTAGACAATGTGGCCTCAGTGATTCTGACTGTCTTCTTGTGGGATATGACTCTTTCTCCATCGCTTTTTTGTTCAATTGGGTTGTTGATTGTATAAAGAATCATGATAAAGTGCATCCCAGAGTCATTTAACCCCCAGCGCCAGAATTCACACGTGTCATCCATGCTTCCGCCGTCTTCATCTCCGCCGTTCGTCTCTGCCATACATACACCTCCCTAAGACCTCCGTTTCTTTGAAGCCTTAGGACCCTTTCTTTCCCAACTAAGCTGGTTAGGACACAATGACATCGGTGACGCTGTAGTTCAGAGTGAAGATGGCCTTGCATCATTGCGGAGGAGATCGAAGGCAACCTGGAGGTCAACTTTGTTGAGTTCTAGCCAGGAGCCTGTAAACATGATCTCTGTCTCTACCTGTGTATCAGCATCGTGAGCTAAATCCAAGGAACAGTTGTGCAATGAACCTGTACTGCTGACTTTTCAGGACCTGTCACATCAGAATGTCGTAGATACAATACCCTTACCATGCGCATGGTCGACGAGAGCGGTCTTCAAGCAGGAGTGAAGCAGAGCCGCAGGATGTGTATCTCGCCGTCTCTTCGGTTATAATCACAGTAACTTGTCTTGCGGTGGAATTCAGATACCGAAATGAGCATCGAGATGATGAAAATAGTGCTGCAAATGGGTCTACAATGTATATCAGCATGGAGTGACAGATATAGGACCAACACACTGGAATCAGGAGAAAATTGGACCGCTCTATGATCTTTTGCAGCTCAGGTGTATCTGTAACTGCCCAAAACATACAATGGCGAAACCAATGGTCATCGACAGCATCTAAAGCTAGATAATTGTTGGACTTAGGCTTGATGTTGTCCCACTCCGAGTGATCTGGAACTCCACTGCCCTGAAAAAAAGTCTTTATGAAGGTCTCAAAATGGAAAAGAGGTTCTAAATCAGATGCTGCAGTGATTTTGTCCTCCAAAGCTCTGAGCATAGACATGCCAGCTGATGTTGTGAAATAATGAGTCAACCGTACTGAGTGAACAAAGTCGGAGAAAACTCCTGGATCTGCTCTTACATTCAGTATGAATACATAATATGACTTTTGGATCTCGGACATAGAAAGTTCCGCTTGTTTACGTGTTTTTGCGTGTGCCTGCAAGCGGAACAAGAGATATGTTACCTAAGTATCTTGCTGATGGCCATTACTGGTCGGACTCGATGTCCATGTGTAGTCTGCGATCGGATATTCCAGCATTGAGTTCGACCGACATCACACTGCCGAGTTGTTCTTGTTGATCATGCGGCTAGATATTGCACGTCAATTCATATCCGAGGTAATTTGACTTTGACTTACAAGCATTAAGTTGGATTTACGGTATTTTACCGCCCAGTTGTACACTCTCGGCGACGACTCACTTGTACGTGACTGTTGGAGCCTGGATTAGTATTGACTTGGGAAAGACAGAATGGACTCAAGGGCCCCCAGAATATGTGTCAGGTCCATCTCCAAACATTTTGCAATTGTCCATCAACCGATTTATGGGACCAATCATAGGAAGTTGGAAATAATAGTCTGAACATCTTGCCTTGTTTAGGATGTTTCCATGTATTCTTGATGTCTAAAGCATCAGTTTTATTGGTCTGTACATGACATATGGACCGTAGGGCTAATATGTACGGTGCCGGTTTCGCGCCCAACTTCTAGCTCAGGATACTCATCAAAATGTGAGGTGTACAACTGAGTCAATGTCATGCTCTAAATGACAGCTACAATGGTCCACCTATATCTCCGTCAGATCCGTGCCGATTTGTGTGAGATTTGCGCGGGAGCGACTTCATATAGCCTACCAAAGATTGGTGTAGTTCATCCCAATTATTGGCGGTTCAATGTGAGATGACAGTGTGATCTTCATCCAGCTGTACAACTGGGCAGTAAAAGACTATATGCAGAAGACATCTGGTATTATCATGGTTATAGGGCCAATTTGGTATCTAGCTTACCTAGCTGTCAAAACGTTCAAGTCTTTGTCCCATTGGTTTCATTGACAGGTCGGACCCATGTTCATACCGACTTCTGTTTGGCTGTCCAAACAGTTCCTGGCTCTCCGTTGTATAAAAAACACTTGTACTGCTGTCTACATCTCCCCAACCCTCTGAAGATCTTTGAAGCAACTCACATATTCAATCACTCTCAACATGTCTGCCGGAAATGTATGTTCTTACATTCTTGTCCCTCTTTGATGAGGCCTTTGTTGACAATATCCACAGATTCACAAGATTAGCCAGATCAAAGTCATCAACAATGCGGTGTTCAACGCGAACATGCGTCTTGTTACAGGCATCGGGAATGCCTACCCTATGAGCCCTAAGGTCGAAGGTCACGAGACCATCATTTTTGACCACAATAAGGTCCACGGCCTGAACAACGGTGATACAGTCAGTTCTTTACTTTTCTCATGTCATCATACACTGACTCTATGGAAAGTTCCAAGTCAAAGCTATCACTGATGTTGGGGCATATGTCCTCGACCAGACGCAGCTCACATACGATAAGGACTCTCAGAATCAGGGTGTCTATGTCATTACAGGCCCCCCAAATTCACCTCAGATCAGATTCTCAAATCTTGCTCCCATCGAATGAGGGAGTAGAAGGTGATGAAGAATACGCATGTCACGGTGGAAATTGTATAATTACAATAGGATTACAAGTTGGAAGAAAAGAAAAGATTTTTGATTTCATCAAAAGTTGAATGGCAGCATCAACCATTCTAGGTTGCTCTATAGCCTCCCAGATAAAGCTGCTCATAGTAAAATGGTCCCTGGGCTCGCGGCGCGCGCAAGATCGCACAAATTTCCCTCGCCCCGTCCCGTCAGGGGACATTGGTGGAGCCAACGACGAGCCCCGCGTTCTCCCCGAGCGGTCGATGGCGTTGATAGCGTTGATGGGAACTCTGAGCTCACAGATGCAGAAATCAGACAAGTCACCGCAGATCTTGTAGCCCAGACAGCACGTTTGGAGCTCGTTGAAGTAGAGATTGCGGTTCTCAGACATGACCTGGAGAGCTCCGAAGCAGAGAAGAGGCACCTGCAGCAAATCATTGCCGAAGACAAGCTCATTCTTCGCGTAATCCGGAGGGTTCCGCCTGACATTCTTCGTGTTATCTTCTTGTTGCTCGCTCACACAACTCTGACCAAAGCGCCTACTCTGCATTCAACATTATCTATGAAAAGATTTATGCCATGGCAGCTTGCACAGGTGTCAAGAACCTGGAGGGATGTTGCATTGACTTATCCAACTCTATGGTCTACAATCATTCTTACCGATGAAATGATGATTTTGACTATAACTTGACACAACAGAAGTTCAACCTTCTCGGCGTTCAGTTGCGTCGGACTGCTGATAATTCGCTGGATATCCACATAGGAACCATTCGATCGCTGCAGCCTCTGATTTATCCCCTCCTTCCAACATCTCCGCGCTGGCGTAGCCTCTCCATTCTACTGCCCTACGACATATCAGTCCTCTCTGGAATTGTCGCGTCCACTCCACAGTTGGAAAAAATCAAGTTTCTATGCAACGCGCCTCCTCCTGCTCAGCTCCTACAGCAGCAAAGTTTCGTCAATGAATTACTACAGTTTTTGTCAATATTGTACTCAGTAGAGGGTGATCTTACGCTGCTCACAGGCTGTCATTTGGTTTGGAGAAGGATTTACTCCTATCGGGAGTACAGAGCTCAAGCGATCCAGATCCCTTCCCGTCAGCGCTTTTCCGGACTGGCACAGATGATTAATCTACAAAGTTGCACACTTTACTGCAACTTCAACCCAGGCAGCTCGTCCAGCGTCAGTTTGCCCAACCTCCTCCATCTGTGTCTCGATGGTGGTTCGCCGAGGAACATCATAATTGTCCTTGATGCGCTTAGTGTTCCACATCTCTGCACATTGAAGATAGCAGAGTTGCCTATCGACAATTCATTTACTTTCTTGTTACCTCGCTATTCTGCGCTCAAGGGCCTTCATATCGGTTCCTGCTCGTTGTCTGTATTTGGCATTTCCTTTTTCTCATTATCTGTTGGTGGATTGACCTCAATGTTAAATGCGAGCCCCAACTTGACTGCTTTAGTTTTTGATTTGCTGCATGAGCATGTAGAGTTTGTTGATCACCTCGTTAGGACGCCAGCTGTAGGACATGCTTTGACATTCCTGGTTTTCGCAGAGAGATCCATCCCGGAGGCTGTAACGTCCCGAGATCACGGTCTTTGAGCAGCGCACTCAAAGCTAGCCATAGCATGTCCTGGTCTTCATGTCTGGAAAGCAGCTTCAGGGGAGCCATTGGCTCTACCATATCACTGGTGATAGGGTCCCTATAAAAACGACCCTATAAATCGGATTAAAGGACTAATCCGGCGTCTTTCTGGCTACTATTGGTATCTTATTGGTCACTGCACTAGAGTTGAGCTCCACACTGCTAGTAAGACTTGTACCTATGTACCGCGGAAACACTAGAACTTGACTCATCACAGCAAGGGTACTAGATGCAGTAACGTACGGACACATCAGGAGAAAGAGGCAAACGCATGCCTCGATATCACATTGGTTTAACAAGGGTTTCGCAGATCCAAAGAACTGTATATTGTCCGGTTCATAACAACTGAATGGGCTCTGCGATACCGAGGAATGACTTACGAGGAAGCTTACGGGTTCCGAGGTAGTCAGCGGGATGAGCCACGGTCGCTAGCGCGGCACGGCTCTGAGACATCGGAACAGGTAGATCAAACTGATTGATGGATATACAATGACTGATTAAGGACTGAAAGGTTAACTCGATCAGTTTACGGTTTCCGGTAATGAGGTAAAAGGGTGCTGGCTTCTGGTTATGGATCGCAGTGGGCCCGTGCGGTACTTCCTCAGAAAGAAGGGATCTTTTAGTTAAAGAAACCAGGTCAATCGAGGAAGTGTTTTGCTCGTGACTCAGTTGTGTAACGAGCGATCGATGATCAACATGGGGGCCGAGGAATTGGTTATTATCAAAAGTACTGAACGCGACTAGCTTATGCTATACTTCGCAGAAAGACATCGTTTAAAGACTGACTTCATACATGACAAGTCATAGTCTTATCGGTCACTAGGGATAACGCAGAACCAGCTTTTCCGCGAAGTCTTTGGTCCATCAACTGGGGCCATCATTTTAATGGTTCTCGCGGACACCGAGTAGACTCCACCTTCACGAGGGATGGCTTGATAGCCGAGATAGAGGATGCGCCGGTTTACGAGTTAGTTATTTATCATCATCTTTGGACAGTATTTAAGTAGCCCGTTTGTACTAAGTAAAAGTAGAGAATCAGTGGCCCGCTACGCTTTAGCGTGGGATCCATCTTGTACGCTCTCTGTGTTGAAATCATAAGATTGTCTGCACTTGTCTTGTCTTGTCTTGTTCTAGTCTCTAGTCTCTAGTCTTGAAGTCCTTGTTTCGGTAACAGGCAAAACCTCTAGTATCTAGTCTTTAGTCTTGTCTTGAAAGTCCTGTTTCTAATAGGCAATACAAACCGTTGGCTTAAAACACCAATACAAAATCCCTTCCGAAAAACATACTACCCCACATCTCGCGTAGAAGTCTACATACCGCGGAATATGAACTTGCCGCGGGAACTCTGCGTGGAAACTTTCCAAGCTTCCAAGTCTCGTTTGAACTAGTTAACCAACTCGCACAAAGAGGGTATTAAAGAGATATTGTGGTGTGTGTTGGGTGCTCGATTCGTCGCCACTCACTCATGTCATTTCTGTCCCGTCTGTTAGGATCCCTCACACCGGGGGCAAACAGCCTTCCCCATGTTCACTTCCCCTTGTCCAGCCCTTTGTATCAAGTGATCAATCAATTCACATATTTGACAGTTCAGAACAAGTTCCCATTCTGAGAGAACAATGGGCGGAAGTTCAATTGGAGTAGAAATGCACCCATGTGCTGTGCGTGTGTCAAGTTAGTCATAATCAATTACACATTTAGATCGCATCATGGCTGCATGACATTTCTGTTCTTTGTCCTTTGTCTCTTCTTTTTATTTTCAATTACATTTCTCAATACCCCACCTTCATGGTGGGAGGCAGAAAGGGGCAGTGAATTCTACATCACTGGAAACATTGACAGATTATCAGTCATTCCAACATCATGCTGAGGATACTTAATAATTCATCATTCTATCTTATTGGTACTATCAGTGTCATAGAGTTGCAAAATTTCGCAAAAAGACAGTTGGAACAATTTTTGAGAGCATTTGGAGGGTTAGGATCTTCCGGGATATGAAGTAGTGTATATTTCCTTCACTTCCCTCAATTCAGTTTGGGAGAATAGATGTTGAGTGTCTCATGAAAGTGTTTCTGGGGCAAAATCAATGCTCTGCTGAGTTGAATGTCTGCCTGGCAGCATCAGGATTCGGACACCCTCCTGGATGATTTTTTCAACTTTGGGATCATTGCCTGGCAAGACTTTGAGGCGATCAAACACGCACCGAGATATCGGAGTTTGAAATATATTCCCACGCACGTGATCAATAACAAATCGGTGTCCCCAGTTTCTCATCAACTCGGTGGTGGTAACTCGGTGCGAGTTGGTTATTTCTTGCAGTAATTTCAATGTCGGGATTGTGAATGATAACTCGGTGCTCATAACTTGGGATTGATTCATAACCTGGTGCCGCTATCTGGACCATTTGGAATCAGACTGTTTCAGCTCGGAGATAATCTACATCAGTCAATATTAATCTTATCTTATCCCATACGCTTCTTTTCTCTTCTCACGCTTCTGGTGCGGCAGTGGAATCAACGCGCCAGGCGCCAATGTCTTGGCAGCGAAAGCCGCTATTCGATGCGAGGAATCCAAGTTGGGATCACCGTTCAGTGACACTGGTGGACTAATGGAGATTCGGTGGTGTCCGGGATGATGCTGGGCTGGGGTCGAAGGCGATGCGGAAGATGAAACATGGGTGTATGGAGCCAGAACTTCCTCTGAGATATTGAGAGCACGAGCACGGGTTATGAGGGTCTTTAGTTGATCATGAACTCCGAAGATTTCCTGCATTGTCGTGACCTGTTCATTGGCAAGCTGAATGTCTGGTTCTGGAAGGGAAAGTGCTCGAGGGCGACGGAACTTTTTGTCGGCAGGGTCCTTGATAACATGAGTTGGATCATCAGGTTGTGGAAGTAAATGAGAGGGCTGGAAGGGGGACATGAGGATGTTTGGAGAGTTGCTCCGACTAGTGAGGCTTGGAATGGGAAAGAGCGCTTTGTTGGATGCCAAGTCGAGCAAATTCTCGTCAATCAAATTCTCGTCCAGTCTTTCCTCCCATGCTGATTCGTACATCTCTTCATCCAGGTCTCCACCTGTCCCAGCCAGTTCATTATGAATCCCCGGCAAATCAGTCATACTGATAGTACTTCTTGTTTGCTCACCGTCTTCAGCAATCTCGAACGACAAACCAAACACAGCCTTTTCCTCGTCATCCAGCACAAGATCATTAATTTCGCTCTCTTCATCACCTTCATCGTTGACCATATCATCAACCATGTCATTCGCTTCGAGTAGAATGTCTTCTTCGTGTATGGAGCTGTCAGGGCTGATAAGAGCTGGAGATTGTGGTGAAGAAATGGAAGGGTTTGATGAAACTGAAACCGAAGGAGAGACCGCCGGCGCCACGTGTCTCATAAATTGTCGATATTCACGTTCAGCGACACGGGTCGCTAGGGCATCAAAAAAAGCGGGCATGACAGTGAGAATAATAAGAAGAATCCAAAGGTCAATTCGTGGTAGTCGTCCTCCATGTAAATATGCCATAAAGTATTTGCCCTTTATGCGATAGTTGAAACCTTCGAGATGGTTGTTTGTACGAGGGATCAGATGAATGGGAATACCGAGGCGACGTGCTGCTTCCTCGGCGCCTGCCTTTGACCATGACATCCAGAAAGCACGAAGTTTGATATATCCGTGAAAGTAGGCCAAAAAAGCGAGGCCTCCTTTTGACTGTCGTTTGGAGATATCGTCTCTTTTCTTTCCGAGTGATTTGAAGTATGAGATTTCGACGTTATACGCGTCAATTGCCTGCTGATAATCGGTGAACTCCTTGAGTTGCCGCATCAGAAAAGCGGCGAGACGTCGTTTGACGGTCAGTCGGGCATCGCCTTTTGGAATGATTTGAAGATGCTTGTTCAGGGCATTACGCCACGCTTGCCAAACATGAAACATGCACAAGAGAAGAAAAATGGTGGGAAAGGATGAGGAAAGTGGAGCACGAAGTCGGGCATCATTATCGGTGATACCGACAGAGAAATTGAGAGCTTCTCCATCAGGATTCATGGTGAACTCGATAGATTGGCCATTGCCATTGGGATTGGTACCGAGGGCAGCTTTGTATTTCTTCAAAAGGCCATCAATAAGGACCGTGTTGTAATCGCTCGAGGTTCGCTTTGCCTCAGGACGAGCTGTGAAAATGATAAACCCGACAGGAATGCCCTTGTAATTCGAGTCGATGACCATCAGAGTCATCAGGCTGGCGCGTGCAGTACAAAAGCCGAAGGTGATGTCGGTGAGAATGAACCGGTTATGGCCATATTTCCAGGCAGCTTCTCGCATCTGTGGTGTAATGATGATGATTTCCAATCGTTCGGAAACACCTTCGCGACATGGTTGATAATGAGCAATGGATTCAGTGATGAGGGGGTCTGGTGGACATGGATTGTCGGGGCGTAACCAACGATCTAGATTCTCGTGAGCTGCAGATCTTTGCGGGATTCCACGGTTCTGGGCGATAGTACGATATAAGGAAGAGGAATCATGGTCTGTGAGACGGAACCGATAGTTCATGTCTCCCATCTTGTTGTCCCACTTCTTGACAGCCCATTTTTTGCAAAGCGTCTGGAGCTGGGTTAGAGGAATGTTGTCATTTAGAAGCGACAAAGCATAGGTCCGGAGCTCGGGATGAAGGGGAATCCGAGGGTCGCGCGACATCAAGCACAGCTCATCGCAAGTGGCAGAATGCTCAAGGATACCCGAAATCTCATCAATTGTTAAGAGAGTTTCACGGTCCTGCTCATCTTCTGAGATCCGGTCAGTTTGATGAACTTTTTCAATTGAAATAGAGCGCACCCTTGACTCCCTTCTTCTCTCCCTTCTTCAGCTTCGGAATATGACGGTGGGTGGTGACCAAACGAATGAAGCATTGACATCCAATATTGTCCCATCCTATCTGGCGCAGGCGACGCTTTGTCTCTTCTTCCCCTTCTGGCAATGGTTTCCCTGCTGCTCCAGCACGTCCGCAGAGACATTGGTATAGTCTTGTACAGCGCGTGAATGTTTCCTGCTGAAGATCTTTGCCACCATCATAGTGAACAATGGCAAATTTGCTGCGAACGTCGCGAACAATTTCACCAGGAAGATGTAATCCCAGCTCGATGATCCGTTGGAGCGCCATGTCTGGTATATTTTTAGCAGGGATTTTCGATAAAAGGGACAATTTCGCACCTTGTTCCTTGACCGAATGGTCCCATCTTTCTCTATCAAACCCGACCCTTTCCAGATGCTCCAGAACCGCTTGCCGAGCCTCTGTCGTGTAATCCAGATGAGAATCAACAACAATCTTCTTGTTCGCGTTTTCCTTTCGCAATTTCGGGACTGATGCCAACAAATCAGCTAATTCCTGTGCGACTGGGATTGTGGGCTTCGATTGAAGTCGAGATGCGATGTATTTGGACGTCATTTGGCAATTGGGGATAGAGGCGGCCGCAATAATGACGGTGATAGGCGCGCACCGAAATAAGGGCACCGAGAAGGATGTTGAGACCGAGAAATGCACGAAGAAATCGAGACCGAGATAGACCACCGAGTTATAATAACGACACCGAGATGATGAAGCCGCTTTAGAGATTTTCGATGCTGCACCCTGATGACGCGGTCGGATGACTGTGGGAATATTTATATAATATTACATAATCTATTATCTCGGTGTGAGTCCTAATTCCAGACTTTGATTGTCATGCACAAGCCAGATGGATAGGAGTTTTGTTGAGCATAATCAACCAGGGAGACGCGACGCGAGGGCGAGGAAAGTATGTGACCTGTTGTCAATGCCATCGCTTAAATTTCAATCTCCAGCTGCCATCTGTCATGCTCATATTTGCATCTCTCTGTCCTGCTCGCTATATCTGTCAGATTGTCACAAAATTGGCATGTATTGTCCCATAGATACCCCAATCAATAATTCCAAGCCTCAGAGGTAACCAACCTGAATTGACTTTGGATATGGCCAGATCATTTTTCGCTTTTTGGACCTTGATGGATGAATCCTGCTTTTGAGGAGCAATAAATGGCAGTAATCCTGGTTCAACTAGATATTGTCAATTCAGATATATTACAGTCTCATAATATAAAAAGTCTGAAGGTATTTGGCACTACAATAAGGTCAGAAACCCGGATTTTGCAACTCTATGTCACTTTGCAACCATGTGACACTGATAGTATCATATGATTGCAGTTTTCCCACTCACTGCCAACATGGGCGCTATAACCGGATCTGATCTGAGGGCTAACTTGGGGCTAACTGAGGGGAACTGAACTCAGGGGAACCAGCTATGCCCCCGGTGTATACTGCTGGAAGTGGGGAAATATTATTCCCCCAGACACTAATCAACTTTTGTTCCCCCAGACTCTAATGAAGTTGGTTTCCCCATGGAAAAAGCATTGAGTTCCCCCAGACCCTAGTCAACTTTTGTTCCCCCAGGCACTAATGAAGTTGGTTCCCCCACAGGAAAAGCACTGAGTTCCCCTGGGGGAAAGGGTGACTTGAAGAAATTTCAAGTCAGAACTGCATGGGATTCATTAGAAGGCGGCCCGAGTCTTCCAAATATGGTTATCACTCATCGCACCCATCAATGTTTAGGACCTGGCTGTTGCTGCTCATGATGAGCGGGACAGGTCGTGTGAGTTCACATGTCAGCATTCCCAGGGCTTTTGATCCGATGGTCTATGGGTTTTCCCGAGGCATGTGGTCCTGAGAATATGGAGATAAGGCATGGAATAGACAGCTGGGTAGTGTTTGTGATCAGGGTGATAACATGAGCTTTATACCTGGCAAGCAATTAGCGCTAACAATAGCAGAATTTCAGAGAGAGGAGCACATTTTGAAGTTTGAGTGGGGTTGCCTAAAAAGGTATTTTTCTGGGGGAATAGGAAGATTTTTGATGGATTGGACCCTGATGCTATATATATATATATATATATATATATTCCGATCAGAGCCAAATAGCAGCAAATATCCTATTTAGGAATGAATTTCATTTATTTGAAACAGTAGAAAAAACAGACGCGTAGAAGGTCCCATATCTCAATGGCATATGGATAAAAGTTACTGGGAATAATGAACATGTTATGAGGGATGTTGGACATGCAGCAGAGATGAAACACATGCTCATGGTGCAGCCTTGTATGAAACAAAGAAAAGGGAACAAGGGATATTAACAGGTATGAGGGACATCATTATATGTGGGTGGATATACATAATGATCCGGTGAGCTAGCCTCATAAGGACATGTATCCAAATAGATGCAAAAATTTGGATTGGCAATGCTAACAAGTGTAAATATGGTAGCCCAGAAAAGGAAATTGTGAAATGGGCAATGTGAAGCTCTTTGTATAGAATACTGTACTGTAGCAAGAAGCGCAGGCAGGGTGTATAATGTGCAGGATGCTCTCTAGCTTGAGTTGTGTTGAGTGTATGATATATTAATATACACAGAGCAATAATGGGACTTTCGGTAAATCCTCCAACCAGCAATGGTGATAAGCAGGGAGCAAGTCAGAAGTGAACAAACCCTGCCCTAGTGTCCAGCCAAAAAATGTAATCATCCTGGTGCCTGTGACAGGTTCCCCGGACATTATGAGGCACAATTCTGTTGGTAAAAGACTAGAGAAAAGACAAATACATCAGTAAGATAACAAATAACTTTTTTGACTTGCACAAGTAGCTGCAAGTACCATGACATGCTAAAATACGCTAAAATATGCAAAAAGTGCAAAAAGCGCAAAAGTGCCAATGGACATGTCCATTTCATGAAAAAGCGGAAAAGAGGAGTAAAAAGCACAAAAAGTGGGAAAAGCAGTGGGGACATACCAGTGCCAAAAACATATATTTTGAGAATGAGCAGGTCCTTTTCATTTCCACAAGTAGCCGATACTCATATATCCACTAGGTACCTAGTACTAGAGTCCGCTTTTTGTGCCTGCCACTTTGCTGATGTACAATAGAGTCCGAGTTTCTGAAAGATATCATCAGAGCCATGTGTGGACTTCAGCTGTTGTTCTGGGCAAAACAGATACTTTTTAACCGTAGGTATGGCCCATATCTATTGTGTAAATACTGTAGTCTGGCTAATCCATCTAAATTCATGTCTTGAAGGTAGATGGCCATTAAAAGGGTATTCATTGCTCACTACTCAATGGACCGACATGTTCTGGAGCTCCATTTATGCTGATTAGCATACATCCTTGTTGCAAAATCCATGCTAATCAATAGCTAGCATTGCGCAACACTTTTCCAAATTCCAATGTCATCTGCTGGCCAACATAACTCGGCACACATTTGAGTGGTGCAACAAGGGTCCTGTGTGCTGGTATAGCATTGTGGAGTCAAAGGAGATGAGCGCTAACGGGTCTCGGAGCCGACAAGCTGACCTTGCCCGAGGGAGCTATTGGCAGTTCTGAGATCTGAACACCGAAAGCGGGCTCGAACGGCATATAACGTAGCTGGAGCGTCGGCTCTACAATAATCATTCCATAGCATGGTGAGTGATTAATTCTTGTTGAACGGGAGAATGAAAGGGCTTTGGTAGACATGGTAGCTTCTGGAGCACTGACCGCTGCCACTATCTTCACTGACCAAGGCAGATTCACTACATCACAGAGAGTCCTAGGATAACAAGGCTGCTGTGTTGAAGGACATCTGAGGATTAAGATGAAAGTTGAAGACAGAGTTCAGTATTTATTCAAGAATTATCTAAAAGGATTTCCTGTTGATTCTCAGAGCTGATTGGAGGCAGATTGAATACAAGCCACTCTGAATATTATGTCTAAAGGTTCTCATTGTAACTCAGCAGGCCAAATGAGAATCATCAGAACATGTGGCGCATTTGATCTAGGATTCATTTGACCTGATGATTAGGGTTCAAACAAGTCCATAGACTCACCAGCGACTCCAATGAACATAGAAAGTATGGAGGAGGTTCTTCAGGACGGTGCCCAAGGCTTCCAAAAGTCATATGCAAAATTTCATTCCTAGCACTATATGCGATACTAGAATGTTGGTTCAAGAAATAGCTGTAATATATGATCTGTAAATGTTTGCTGGTGTATGAATGAGATTCTTGGAAAAGTTCCCTGTGCACGCCTGGCTATTGATCCCAGAAAGAGGCGGGCCAACTGAAGCATGTCAATTTATTTCCGTTCAGGAAGGTCGAAAAATCTGCTGGTATTTGGAACCGAAGTTGGAGGGGTGGCCTTGCAAGATTTTGGTGCAACACTTCAGCATTGGTGTAACACCAGGCCATTAGCATGATTCTTGCAACATGATCGTGTGCTAATCATCATCATTTGTTCCACCAAAGAAATTTGACAGTTTGCACTACTATTCTACTAGTGCTTGTCAAGACCAGCCAGCTTCTAGTACTCATTTTCCATTGTCATTCTGGACTCACCACATTTTTTGTTCTAACATTCTACAAGCAAAAAAGTACAGGATAAATGTTGTGAGTCAGACAAGTCTTACACCCTTTTCATGTCATTACTGGGGTTCATCCAGTTTGTTCTTGAGTTCAAGTGAGATTTACTTGCACACAGTTTGGTGAATTTGACGAAATATGCATGGAGTCATAAACACTTGAGGTACATACTGCACAGGGTTAATGGGTCCTGGACCTATAGATTTTCACCCAAATATATATCAGACGCAGTTGGGTACAGCTAAGGGCTTCACAAAATAACATAGTGTTGCATTGTGAAATGCCGCCGGGCTTAAATTGCCGGATACCCGGACAGACGGATTAGGCGAAGTGTTGATTGCCGATTTGATCTGGAAAACCGGATAGGTCAAAATGCTGACCAGAGACCAGGATGAATGAGGGTCAAGGTGGATATATACATGTAGTCACAGCAGGGTGACTAGCTGTCACAAGGGCTTTGTGACGTGTATCACACTCTTGTGACATCTCTTCATGTGAGAAATAAAGTGTTCTGTGTGACTGAGAGAGGTACTTTGATGAGCTGCCAAACAGTGAGGCTCATGCTGACATCAATGGAAGAGCATGAAGTAGATTACAGGCCAGCCTGAAAGCATGGAAGGGTTCATGTTGACTTGTGATTTATACCAGACCAAATTGGGGTTTTATGAATCACATATGATAAGTAGGGATGTTTGATGGGTACATGGTGGGGATCAGACAATGTACCTCATTGGAAACAGAAGGCATCAGGACGAGGTGGAAATTGATAGTCGGGTATAATTATATAACAGACACAGAAGGGTGACGAGTCGTCACAACGGCCCCTGTGACCATGTATCACGCTAGTGTGATGTGAAGTGATATGTTGAATAGAGTGGTGCAAGAGGGCTTTGAAAATAGTGTGCTGTTACTGGCTCATGCTGACATGGATGGTAGAGTATGAAGTGGATTACAAGCCAGCCTGAAAGCATGGAAGAGTTCATGTTGACTTGTAATTTATACCAGACCAAATTGGGGTTATACGGATCACATTTGATAGGGATGTTTGATGGGTATGACCAGACAATGGACCTCAATGTGGAAACAGAAGGTATCAGGAAGTGGTGGCAATTGATAGTCGGGTATGATTATATAACGGTCACAGAAGGGTGACGAGTCGTCACACTGGGCCCTGTGACCATGTATCACGCTAGTGTGACATGAAGTGATGTGTTCAATAGAGCGGCCCAAGAGGGCTTTTGGAAATAGTATGCTGCTACAAAGTGTGGATGAAGGAGTACAGAGCATATGAAGAATTAGAGACCATCCTGAAACTGTGATAATATTTACAGTGAGTCGCTGTGAATATAAACCTTAATGGAGAATCCATCAATTCCTAAATGCGGGACTGCATCAATAATGGCAATGCCTGAGGATTGAAAGATTGAGGTTATACAACCTTGTTCAGAGTGTAGGAGTTTATCAAGAAGCAGCTGTGACTATGCATCATGCTTTTGTGACGATTTGTCATGCTCTAGCAGTATATAAACCCCTCCCACGCTCCTTATTCCCGATTTCTACCTTCCTATTTCGGAACCTGATCCCTAAACATGGCTCTAACAGCTGATTTACCTCCGGACATCGCTGTTTTCATTTCTCGCACCATGGACGTGTCACGGATCAAGAATCCCGCAGACACCGCCGCCGATCTTTTTGAACCATTCATGCTTCCTGGCTTGTTTTTAGTTCACACGGCTGACACTGAATCAGCAAAGATGCAATGTCTCATAGATCAGGATCACGTCAACAAGCTGGCTGGGCTCATGATTCAATACGGTAACCAGACTCAAGCAAACCCCATCTATGGCATCATCAAGGACCACAGTCTGTTCAAAGTCAAACTTGATTCTGCTGGCAACCGAGTGGTCACCTACAGTGGCACTCTCAACTTGTCTGTTGTCCGGGGTCAACATCGTATTAAAGGGGTTGACCAACTGGCAAGGGACCGGGAGCTTGCACAAGGTGCCAATGCTTCTATTCCTGCTGATCCTCTGAACGGTATGGTGTTTGCAAAGCTCATGGTTGAAAGTGTGTATCTTCTGCCTTTTCCACAAAGTCTTTGCTTATATGGCTACAGGTGCGGCTCAGGCTCACTTGGTCAACTTGCAGCATTTCATCACATCAGATAACTCACACGATCATAGTCAACTTCTGGAGCCAATCACACGTAAACTGGTCAGTGACATGCGGTTGGCCAATGTGGTAAATGAGATGCAGGAGACACAACAAATATGCATCATCATGAGGAGGTTTTTATTGAATGCGGATGCACCTGATGTCGAGGCCAGATATCCGGCATTGTACCAGTTACTCAAACATCCACGGATCTTGCCTGTGCTGATATTGTTGTTTGCTGGTGACAACTGGTGGCCTCTGTCTCCGGCCAATGTAAAAAGTCATGGGAAGTTCTGGTTAATGTTGGCAGATATGCACAACATTGAGGCAAGTTTGTTTTCTGATCATGATGCAGTGTTTCTCATTGGTTATAAGATCACTTTGCTCATCTTGCAAGACTTTGTTACTCAGGCAGGGTTGCTTGCTGGTCATATAGGTCGTGATGTGCTCGCTGATGGCGCACTGTGGGCGAACACGGAGATAGTGCCAGCTAAACCTAAAAGCAAAAGCAGGGCAGGAGGGATAACCGATAAGCTGCGTGAGCTGCATGAGCTGGCTGCTAAGAAAATTGTGGCAGATGGGGCCAAGTTTGTACTGGGTGGAGTCGTGAGTCTGCATTTTTCAGCCTTGTGGTATGGAGGACTGATGCAGAGTTAGGTCCTGAATCTGTTCATGAAAAAATCTGCAGTGGTGGATGAATTGGACATTGTCTGCTCTTTTGTGAGTGTTGAGATTGTCCATGTATCCCTGGATTAATTATTGCTCAGGTGTTTCTAATGTGTGCAGGTGTCAGTGCATACAAGGACCACTATTATCCAGTTAGCTGGAAGAAAATCAAAGACAAATCATACCCTCCACCGGTTTCCGAGGATCGGTCTCGAGTGATTGAGATGCTGATTGAGGGACAAAATACTACTGAATCCAAGCAGGTGAGTTGTACAGGTGCCATTTATATTCATGGTGTTGAGATTTCTCCAGGCCAGGATTGATTACATTCTGGAAAATCAACAAGTCCTTGTGAAGTATTTCCGCATTCTGATTACCCACACATGTCCACCCCCCAACCAACTCTTTGTGCCAGATGCCCCAAACAAAGTGCAATCTCCTGACCAATCAGATTCAGAGATAGCACAGTCTGAACATATTTGCTCAGAGGACTATGTTGTGTTTCCTGTGGCCACTGAAGTGCTCAGTGATGCAATTGCTACTGGCACTCAGAAATTCCTTGGTCAAGTGGCAAACAATCCTGGATTGGCAGGCAGATTGACTGGGGACACCAATGTGTGCCTAATATTCAATGCTATTTGGGTGCATGTTGGATTTGGACAGGGCCACAGGCTTGGGTGATACACTGGCGTACTTGAAGCAGTTTCCGAACAAGTTCAACGACATCACTGACATGTTCATGGAGTTGGCCGACAAAGCACATCATGCACTGGAGACTTTGAAGAAGGGTGATCCAGTCTTGGATCATTTGCTCAAAGATGGAATGGAAGATTACAATCAGCAGTTGACAGGAGCACTGAACAAGGCCAGTGGTCATAGAGGCTGGGAAACTAGGAGCAATAAAAAGCGCATGGATCATGTGTTGATCGTGGGCCAGAAGCAGAAGGGAGGACCTGAAGATGAAACAGAAGCTGGGCCAATGAAGAAGGTTCATGGAGATTCTGAAGGGGATGAGGATGAGGAGGATGGCCAAAATGATATGGACTATGAACCGGTTGCATGATGAGTTGTATAGATAAAGATTTTCTTGTTGTTGATTGACTGTGTTATAAAGATGTTCAAGTGCTTTGATGAAGTGGAACAAGTTGAAAGCAAATACCTGTGAGAATAAAAGGGGTTGAACTGTATTAATAGATGTGTCATGTGCATCTGGCCTTTGATATGTTTATTTTTAGAATGAATGTGCGACATTGATCAGCAGCTAGCTCATTGAGGGGAGCATGCTTGTACTCACTTGCAGAGGAGCATAGCCTGAGCAAGAATTTGGGGAAATCAATAGATGATTTACCAGATAAAATATATAGGCAACGGACAGAGTCTGAGTGATATTGGGACTTCAGTCTGATGCCTGCATAATGGGAACAGTGAGACGGTTCAAAGTGTCACCAGTAATCAAGACATTGGGGTGCGTCCATCCTTCTTCAATAGGAATATGCTCCTCACGGAAGAATATGTTAACAAACCTGTCTGGATGTCAGAATGTAATGCTTCAGATTCGCAATACCTCACTGACGTCTTAGGTGCCACACCAGTCATCGGGTTCCCCATGACGGAAAGATACAATGCGGATTCCTTCTCAACGTCAGTCACACTGAATCCAAATAGCTAATCCTGTATCTCACCCCACTTCTGGCTGTGAATTCCTTGGAGGTGTTGATGAGCTGCGGGTTAGTGGCTTGAGACTCCTCGAGTCATTGTTTCACAACTTGGCCAGCTGAAGTGACATTGTAATAGTCAACACCGGGATTCGAGTTTGCCTGGGCCTGGAAGATGGTCTCATTGAAATGTAGATTATCTCCAAAGGCAAAATCACTACGGGAAATGGAAGCATCATGCTCGATGGTGTTGTGACTATCAAATCCGTAAATATTGACCCGAGAGATGAAGAGGCTTCTTACAGTTTGAGATCATCCAGTGTGAAGGTGTCAAGGTCACCGCTTGTCATCAAACTGAGTTTCGCCACGAAAATGAGAACATCATGTTGAAAATTGAAACCGTCTGTGATATTTAGTCACCTGGATTATCATCTGTTGCAATGAGTCAATGGTCCATACCTGTTGCGGCTTGGATAACTGTCCCCAGTGTCAGACCTCTACCATCTCTGGGCAAGAAACCATGATTCGTCAGGCTGTCAAAGAGATGCCCAGGGGAATCTTTGGGCATTCAGCGCCTGATCCTGCTGCCTCACCCTTAGCTTCTCCATCTCCAGATATAGTTTTACAATCCGGAAGACACGGTAGCATTGATTCCACTGGGAGTCGCAGCGGTATCACCGGGGGCAAAGTCCCATGCGGTAGAGTTCAATGCGGTTAGCCAGTGGTCAGCCTGTGGTAAGCTTATACCCGAGATTATGCCTCATTGTTTTCACATGCCTGGATCAGCAGACTGACATTGTGACACTCTTCTCACCATTTTCAAAGTTCAACATTACTGATGAAAAACAGATGCTGCATGAAGATATGATTTAGGAGATAGGACCGAAAACTGAACACTATATTCATCAAAGCATATTTGTAGTACATTTTATTACTTTTATACACCAGGATCTAACTAGCCAGACTTACTGTATGAACTTGTGACTGCCGCAACCTGTCAATGATTGGTCCAAGAATAGTAGCTGCCTGCCTGCCCATTTTCCCATTTTCAGCTGATAGAGCCTGATGATATATATCACTGGGGGCAAGGCACAGAGAACTCCTTTTGGAGTGCCTTACGGTCATGACCGAAGCACTCGCTTATCACTCCATCATCACTCCACTTTTTGCAGCTGATGGGAGAAAATCCGAAGTTGAAGCGGGAGTGCTGATGGAGTGCTCTGGGCCTTGCCCCCGGTGTATGTAAATTGGTAACAAAAAAGAGTGCATCTGAAATAACTGAAAAGGGAGAAGGAAGAGGAAATAGATAGATAAAATGAACAATGAGAGTAGATGCATAGCCCGCAACCAATTCACACATGATAGAGCATCACTCAACATGTGCTCAAAGCATGTACATTTTTCCAAGTCCGATTAAATGGCCGCCTATTGTTCTCCAAAAGGGGAAAGTGTCAATTTTGACATCTGACAATCAATTTACATTACCACAGACTAAACACCGGATGACCACAAGCTAACCGCATTGTTCATACTGCATATGATTTTGCCCCCGGTGTATAAAGCTGTGCTCGCACTTTCAGACAACTTCGACACCTCTTTGGCGACGGGAACCAGTTACACTGCGACGGCTCTGCAATGCTTGTGGTCTGTATCTCCAGCAACACAATAAGCTTCGACCTCAGGAGCTCATTGATGCCGACAACGACGAAGATGGCAGCAGCCACGACTCTAATGATGGTACCGGACCAGAATTCAGTCATTGTCATACTCATAACACCTCTGAATGGCGCTGGAGCAAGACCGGAGATCAGCTCTGTAACGCCTGTGGTGTATATGTGAGACTCAAAGGCAGGGACCGCCCATTATCCTTGAAGCGGAATAAGATAAAGCCGCGCTCGAGACATTCAAAATAATTTACTCTGTCATGTATAGATGATTATCAGACTAGAACCATAGAAATACTTGCATATTTCAATATCCATTTGATTCATTGATAATGTAAATATAGAAGAAATTGCTATGACGCTCCTATGCCGCCCACCCCATAATGACAGTAGGATCGATCATGGCTCTTTGGGACCTCAAGTTCAGCCGATCCGCATTAAGGCCATCATAGTATCCGAGTCAAACAGAGGTTGCAGAATCTAGCAAGATCAATTTGAATCCACTCCTCATGATCTGCTGTGACCCAGGGACCAGACCCAAACCCTGAGCATCGAATACCCGCGCAAGAAAATTGGGCTGTTTCTTTTTTGGCAGACAGTGCGGGATATTACACTTATGCACATCTGGCCATCGATCAGACCCAATTATTACTAGTAACGTGAAGTATTGCGAGGTAAATTTTTGCTCATATGTACCAAACCGGAATTGGTACTTGATAGATCTAGATACGTAGATCTGGGCGCCCAACGCAACACACCGTGATCTCCGACATCTTCTCATTTTGGACGATGCGTTGCTTTTCAGTTCATGTGCCGCGTGTCTTGTGAATATGTTTCGTCCGACTGCGGTAGTGAAGTTTGCATCTGGTATGGTATAGCTTGTCAGTCCTATCGATATTAAAAGTTGGATCCCATCCAAGAAAGCTGACATGGGATTTATCTGAGGACTATCGTTCCGGATTCCTCATCCGCATGGATACTTCGTTTGAGTCATTGGTCAGACATTCACTGAATCACTCTGAAGCTTTTGTCATCCAGGCAAATACCAAGCTCAATGATAGTTCCACCCCTGTTGGTAGACCTGTAACATGGTTTCGACGAGGGTCCTGGTAACGAGGCTACCCTGTTGGCGGCTCTGTCCTTTTTGAGCGATTGATTTTATTGTGCCACAGAGCCCACACAGAAAGGACCTTACTCCACAGCTCCCTCGCAATGCCTGTTCCATACCTAATTCCTTCCGCCGCCCTCCTCGGCATTGGAAGTGCTGCGCATCGACTGTGATTGAGAGTGTTGTGTTTAGCAGTATGCCCTGCTCTCCGATCTGTGGCATCAGGAATCCCTCTGATGAACAACTTTCCTTGTTCATATTGTAGAGAAACCGACTGTGATATCCAGCACTATTCTGTCTTTACCATTATCTATGACATAGCGAGCAAACAGTTAGAAATTCCACGACGAAGTGCTGCAATCAAGTTTTGTCGCTTTGTCGAAAAGGCTCGAGACCGAAATGGAAATGTGATAGAAGACAACAAGGCGATCCGAGTCTGTTGCTCTGGTCGCTCCCCACCCACACACCTCGATTGCCTCCCACATCCCACGCATCCGCAACCAACCAGTCACCAAACCTCCGTGCCGCAGGGAAGGTGGTGTCGCCATATCGCTGCCTCAATTTGAAGCTACCACTCCAATGTTCTCGATACCGCCGCCATAGCTGGTTTCTTGCATGTTCGAGCGGCAGAGGATAAATGAGATCCCTGGTGCATTGTTTGAGAAAGCTGTTAGTAAAAAGAAACAAAGGAAGGACGTACAAAATTCGGTGACAGCAAAGACCTGGATATAAAATCAACCAGGATGGAGAGAAGGATGGAATGTCTCACAGGCATTCCGACGATGTGAGAGCCGAGGCTCGAAGAACCTTGTATTATGGTCAATGGGAGTTTGTCTGAATCAGATACATAGGCCGCATCAGTTCATGGGAACTCGACAATGACTATAAAAGATGTTCCATTCCTTCATCTATGACAAAGAAGGACCTTCGACAACAAGGAGCAATGAATGATAACAAAGCGACCTATATCGACGATGTCGAGCGGTAAGCTCCACCTCTCCCAGCAAAAGCCATTTATGTAAACTGCCTGGCGTTGGTTAGATAATGAAAGTGTTCGTGATTACGAAGAAGGTAGCTCACCCATGGTGGTCGAAATGAGAACCAGTAAGCAGGAGGATGGTGATGAAAGTCAGCTAGAAATATGTATCAGCAATGGAACAGATCGATGTACGAGGTTGTGGAGATATTCATTGTCAACTATCCCATGAGACCAGCCAGAGACCGGGTCTTAGGCTTACTCGTTGCTCGCGAAAGTCTAATGTCCATTAAGAGGTGGTTCCAGAAGCGAAATATCGACCATACCTTATAAGAAGCCGGCTCGAAGCGAATAGTTGATGATATTGGAGCTATGAAAAGACCAATGCTGCCGCACTGCTAATGGGCAAAGATATGAGACCTGCCAAATGGTGTGAGTGAAACATTGAAGGAAAAGGGGGAAGGAAACATACTCGAAAAGGGCACCAGCTCTTGTTATATTGCTGGTCATGGCATCAAAGAATCATCTCGAAGAATCTGAGATCGGTGCTTCATCGTCAATAAAGCAGCATCCATCAGCGATTAACATGCTCGACCAGCTGCGAATGAGTACGTGACAACAAAGGAAACAGAGAAAAGCCCATACCGTTTCCAGCAAACGGTGGACCTGGATGCTCGTCATAATGATCACAAAAAGAGGATCGCCTTCGATACAATGGTCAGCGAGCTGTAGAATACAATCAGCGAAGAGGAAGATGACACGTACCAGGGAACTAACTCTTCAAGAAGCATCTCCCTGATCTGTCACCTCTAAGGCTCCAAACGCTTCCGAGATTCCATTGACAAACACTCTGACGGCGAGAAAGCAGTCATTCTCGACCATAGACTTTCTTGTGTCGACGGCATGACGACGGGAGAGAAATCGCAGGAAGGAAGCATGGTGAATAACCAACAAATGTCTTGCGACTGCGAAAGACATTCAGCGGTATCGAAAGGAAAGGGCGCTATGAGACATACCGTGACCCAACAATACCGACTGTCGAATCTCTTCGGCGACACGGCTCCTTATTGCAATCAACCTTGACAATAGGAGCTTCCAAATTTCTGCCGCCGCCCGATCTCAGCTTGCTGCCCTTCTGCCAAGACAGCGACGACTCTATCCTCAGAGCTCCACGGATGTCGGCCCAGATGATGCGCTGGAGCTGCAACAATCTTTCAGCAAGGTCCAGAGAAAAAGGACACGACGACGAACCAGCAGCCTTTGGTTACATCTACGAAGCTGCTGCCTTTCCGTCTATAGGCTCCAACGGATGAGAAGAACAGGACTATATTCGAATAACCGTGGATCGCAAGGTACTGCAGCTGGGAAGCCCGTCAAGCAAATGAATTGAGAAACCCCAAGAAACGTACAGGGCTGGGGTTCATAGGCGACATCCAGCGCTTCAGATGAAGATGATAAAAGCATAGACGAGATGGGCAGAGCATCCATGGTGAAAAGGCGACAGCATTGAAATCGACGCTGGTCGACAAGCTCTGAAATCTGATGAGCAACAGCAAAAGAAAAAGAAAAAGCAGCAATAAAAGCGCACCATTACTGTATCTCGATTCACTCAATGAAGCAGCAACAATATCCAACACGCTCGAGAAAGCAAGCACGGTCAACAGGCGCTCGATGGTGATGTAAGGAAGAGAGGCCGTCTCGGTAGGCATCAATGAGACGGGGCCATGAATATTGGTATCGATGAGAATTCTGCACATTTATCAATGGCACAAATCCCCAACGATAGGATCGTGCAGGTGTCAGATTCTGGGTTTTTGGGCGAGCTTCAGCGCTCAGATGTTTCCGAGAGGTCATGTGATTGTAGATCGCCAGGTATATAAGTCGGGTACACAGCCTTGTATTCCTTGCCGATTAGACTTACATCTCTCTTGCCGTTCTGCCTCCAGCGTCCCTTCCTAACCCGACCCAAGTCTTGCGCAGCCACGGGAGGTGGCCCTTAACCGGGTTTTGACAGCAGGCCCTCTAGCGACACCGGTAAGCAAAACCAATGGTGAAGGAGAAATGGACAGACCTTGACGAAGCACGAGCTCGTCGGCGAAAGGAATGAGCACGGTGGCCAGAGCCTGCTCGTATTATTGATGTCAGAGGTCATTCTGCAAGCAAGGTGGCCCGCTGACCATTTGTGTGTTCGATATCGATATCGATATGAGTTTGAAATTTGAGCGGAGCTTCAATTCTCGTGACCTTCGGCATAAGTTGTTGAGCTGGACGGCAGAGATCTAGACGGACAACGAATCAGTAAGGCTCAGTCAGAGTAAGAAGACTCTATTAAATATACCTAGACGGACAACGAATCAGTAAGGCTATCGTGTCCATGAGTAAAGTACGGAAAAGAGAATAAAGTAGGAATCACCTCAGTCAGAGTAAGAAGACTGAGGTGAAACAAGTAATACGAGGGATTATATAGTCCGGAGTTTGAAAATGGAGTTTGAAATAAAGAATGAAATAGAATGAAATAGGTGGCGCAGAACGTCAACTCTCAACATAAGTAGGTGTCCCGATTCATGAATGCTCGTTGGGCTATAAATGCCTCCAACTATTATTGGGCTCAGCCAGAGCTCCCATATACAGTAGCTAGATATCTCATGAGTCCGACACCTCTGCCTAAGCTGAAAATGACCGGATGTTTACCAGATATCTCAGCCTGCAGTTGCATACTTGATGCCCTGTTTGGCTGAATTTGATCCAAATATCTGACATATCTTGTAGTGGTTTCGTTTAAATGGCTGGGTTTGTGACAGCAATGGTCTGGACTTTCAAATTGGCAGATTCACATCAGACTGGCCAATATTTTCAGAACTCTGCAAATTCTCAGTTGATCTGCAGGTGCTTGGGTTGACAGGAGATCCTTCTAGATCATCTCTGTTTTTATCTTGACTGCGAGCCAGTTCTCTCTAGTGCGCCGCAGGCGAAGAAAATTTTGTGTGAATCAGAGTGTCGCCAATGTTTCGGCACATTTCGGAATGGTTTCAAGAGCCCATGAAACATCAGACACGATGAGCGAGCCCTCAGGACATGTGTAGCTCAGTATCATGGTTTATGGCTCATTTCTTCCTTACTTCTTTCCTTTTTTGTATTTTTATTTTTTATTTAATTATTAATATTTAGGCACACAAATCGCTATCGAGCCAGAAAGGTTAGCAAAGGGTTCGAACAGGAGCAAGGGCTTCTGCTGACGTTTATTCGCTATGGCGACGACGTCTGACCCTGAAGATTCCGACATTCCGCAAAGATTTTTACGACTAGCAGAGCTGAGGCTTCAGCCAAAGGTCATCCGATGCACGCAAAGCAACGGACCTTTGATGCTGAGAAGCAGCATATATCCCAAGATGGAAGGCTGGGGCCTGAGTGGTTGGTAAAGATGAAGGAGGACCATGCCCAAGCGACGAGGGAAAGCAAGATGACTAATAGGTCGATCAGTACAACGGAGATGGCTGGGTATGTCCGAGATTCGTAGATTGACCTAACTTGGTCGGTCACTCAGTCACTGACTGTGACTCAATAGATTCATTAACCGATGCCCTTTATGGTTGAGCTACACAGGCCCGCTTGACTTTGCAACTGAGGTTCCATGAGCTTCCCATTTTCGGGTACACCAACACCCAGCCGATTCACCAAGATCTTCCTCGCCAAGCCTCCAGCACATGTCGACCCCATTTGTCTTTAGCGAAAGACGTGGTGGTAGCACTACTTTTCAATATGTAACTCTACGATTACATATCTCTGCTCTCTGAGTCATGAGTCCTGATTGACCGTGAGTCACGTCATTTATAACTGAAGTATTCAAGGTGAGACAAAAAAACGTATGAGAACTGCAATCCTGTTTGAAAGTAAGATATAGTGACGATGGAATTGTCCCCGAGTCCACATCGATTAACACTCCCAAACCAACTGTTCCGTCTTCGAAGAATTTTCAAGTCCTCACCAATCATCTTACTGAATGAATACATTGGTAGAATATAACAAGGCCAGAATCAAAATCAACATATGACCTCGGGATGAGCCACTCCGTCTCCCTCGAAACTATAGTAAATCCGCACCCAGAGAGATTTAAATCCGGTGACTATGCTGACGATCTAGGAGCATTTATTGAAACCATCATTGAACCCCGAGTTGAATCCCTCGTTGAATGCATTGGCGAGATCTCCATTGCATTCCAGTCTTGGTTGCCTATCGAAGAATCAGTCAAAGTTGAACTTGAACCATGTCAGTTACTGACAGTTCAGCTGGAAGTTCTTCTTGACGCCGTATAGGGGAGCAACCGCCTCCATTGCTGGCTGCATTGCAGCCAGCGATTTCGCCGTCTTGGAAGCCTTCATTGAAGCAATCATCAAAGGTACTTCTCTTGGTACTGGCTTCTTCTCGCTTGGTGCCAGGGAGACCTCGCACTGCACTGTCCAGAGAGGCATCGATGACCGGCGACGCCACGACAGTCACAGCGAAAGAAACAGCGAGGAAGAGAACAGAGAACTGGAACTGCATTTTTGATGAGAGAAATTTGGCGATATCTCAGTCTTCTTATACAGTACCGCTTGAATTGCTGAATTGAAGATGAAACTCCGAAATCCCCTTGCACTGCGGTCTCACGTTTGAATAGGCTGTCATTTTTCGTAAACTTCACCTTGCAATCTAAGTAATAAATCACAGGTCGTTATGTGGTATAAAATTAGCCTTGAGTGTCTTCATAGTCTGATTTGCAGCCGGTTGTTCCAGGAGTTTACTCTACTGCTCCTTGGTTGGTGCACTTGCTCACGGTCAAAGGTATCCCAAAACATGAGATTCGCTGGTCCTACACTGCTACAAGTCATCATCTATCTCAAAACTCATTAAATCAGAAGGTTCAGCCATGCCTAGTCAGCAAAGTGCTATTTCCGGTTAACGATAAGTTTCAAGCCATCGACACAGCAATCGCTACTACCTGGTGACCTGATGCTTGTCCAAAAACAGTCAAATGAGATGGGACTCTGAGGTAACTAGGCAAAGACCAGAGTTTAGAGAATCCGGGATCACCACAAATCTCCGATGGTGATCGGTTGATGACGATGGACGATGATCAATGAATCTTACAGACTGCTCTTAGTTGTGGGCGGTATTTGAAAACTAGGCACTCATTCAAATTTGAAACGACTTTCTGACAGACGGTTACAATTCCTTTGCCAATGCCTTCAGACCTGTTCACTCGGTGATCACATCAGACTTTTAGGTGAAAGCACAAGTGCTATGTCCGGGTTCAATCAAACAAATTTAGACGTCGTTCATCTTTATTGCTTCTGGAGAGTTATGATATTTGGACTCAATGAGAGCATCGGCGCTAGACGTCTGTCCAGTACATCACTTCTCCATCTCAACCGAGCGAGTTGCTTTGGACTTGCAAGTTGACAGTCGAGTTACTGATGGATTCTATGGGAGTAGAAGCCTCACAACCGACTTCCTGTGATCTATCATGCAGTGGTTCAAATGTCCTGGATCGGAAATTCATACTGTACTTAGTGTTGCCGCGGCTAGGCCAAAAAGCCGCTCGGAGGCATAGCCGAGCCGCAATTTTAGCTCGCTGGAGCCGATTTTCAATAATGAATCATACCATGATACAGACTGCTCTTCAAGTACAGTACTCCGAGATCTAGACTGGGACTCATTCAAATTTAAGACATTGGTCTGAAGGTGACTGGCAATCCATGTTCCAATGCTTTCAAATGTGGTCATTCAGTACTGGAAATGATGACATCAGAGATTTATGAGAAAGCACTACTATAAGTGACTGGTTAGCTAGCCACTTAAGAGCTTTTGACCTTGGGTGGGCTGGTACATCTAAATGGTGGTCTTGTGGTGGTATCGAAGTCCAAGGCATCCATCTTACCGTCAGTTTGCGCCCCCTCTGATAAATTTACCAGCAGTTTTGATGATGTGATGAATATTTTCCCACTGAACATACCCAAAAGGGGAATGAGCGGGTACCTGGCCGGTCAGCCGAAATGGTCGGCGACAAACGTGTTCAAACTGGCGCTACTCGATTTGTTGAAGGATAAACCAAATATATGTTTTATATCATCTAAGACCTGGATTGCATGATAGAATACATAGATGTAGACTGTCAAGTTTACGAGGATTAACCCAATTTAGGTGGTGGAGGTCAAGGTCAAACACATGTTGCAGACAAAGTATACTGGCATTGGGGTTCTGAGCCGGCGTTGGCAGAGATGGAGTATGCTACAGCATTGCCGCTATCCAACGGATTGAGTTTGGAGCGATTTAGCGGGGAACTGAGGCAGAAACATGCAATTTGAACTTGCGTGATGTAAGAATGTCACATTGTGACAGGAAGAAGCCGACGGGACCGCCGTGGCTGATGATCAAGTGATGACACATCCATCAAACGTTGTTCAGAGCAAGACTTTGACCTACTCTACACCGTACAACTGACGAATATGCGAAAAATTATCATACAACAATGTTACCAGCAAATGTCCAGCTTCCTGGGGGTGACCAGCTAACCAGTCACATATGGTACAAAATAGCCGATCGACTTGTAAGGTTCAGAGGTACATCGTATACCGATCCGCCTAATTTGAGGAAGCGAGCGATGACGAGTTTGCTGGGTAGGAAATCCTTGCCAAACTCTTATCCTCCTCACTAAGCACCAAAGAGGGGTTTTCCACCGCTTTAGAAGGATCTGTGATCCAACCCGCTTGGATCTGATAATGCATGACAGAGGTTTCGTCGTATACCAGGGCGATTATGTCCGGGTCGTTAAAAGCGTCGAAACGAGAATCTGTGTCTGCATGGGTATCGTTTGGAAAGGCAGCGTATAGTGCCACTTTATTGTAGATAAAGCCAGCGAGGGGACTCTGGTGTTCATGCTTGAAGCCTAAAATAAAACGTGAATTACAAGTCAGGAAGATTAACAGCTGTCCAACCTAGCATGTGACCGAATTCATGCCTGATATGACGTGCACACTCATCCTCCGTCTCACCCCAATTCCAACCGAGTGCCATAGTCGGCTTGGTCTGGTCGGTGATTCCACGGCAGCTAGTCCCTACGGCCGACCAACTTTTGCCCTTGCCCTTTGTGTCGTACAGGATTCGAACGTCGGCATTGTTACCACCGTCTGGCACCCATATGTAGCTCAAATTGGCGGTGACACCCGGCACTATCCATTCTTCAGCGTATTTTTTAACCTGTTTCGAGTCGAAATCAGATTCCGAAGATGAAACAATCAAGGACGTACTTTCTCACGGAATCCGATCGGCTCGTACTCTCCATTCAAAAACTTGATGGTGATTGCTTCCCCAACATTCCACTTCAAGCTCTCTTGTACTACAGAAGGGTGTAGGGCACCTGACTCGAACATTGCTAGATTGCTGGGTGGAGTACAGTACTCATTTTCGAAAGCACTCGAACTGGAAGATGGTCAGTACGACCGCAATGGAATATCAAAAAAGAGGCAGCGTACACCATGATAAATCTGAGAGGAAAGAGTAAGGATTTGAAACGGTTTCAACGAGAGTGAAGATAGAGCACATAGCTGGGTCAAATCACTGCTATATATACAACCCGACTGGACAGCCGGAATCCAGCTATCAAGAATGATTGTCCGCAAAAACAAACGCCCGAGCCTCTAGAGAAAGTGCCACTCTTTCGAATGACCAGATGTTCCTCACTGGTGCCTAATTGAGCTGTCGGAAAACTGATCTTCCGAGACGTTTGACTCAAATCAAGATCCGGGGTTGTTCTAATTCGATGCAATGGAGCATTGCACTGGATCACGGTGCTAATTTTCTACCGGACCTCGTGTCCATCGATGCCATCAACCTCTCATCATGGGGTACATATCAATAGACCATTTTAATTACCGCGGCGACCCGGAACTTTTCTCGGGCACTCTTTTTCATCATTTTTGGGCGCTACCCGCAATGACGCAAATGCACGATAATTGACAATTTGTCGTCGCTCCAACTTACAGCAGTTGGGAGGAAAAGAGGTAGCACTCCTGCCTTGGGATATCCTGTGTTATCTTGTGTTACGGACGAGACTTCTGTTCTCCAAGAGACATTAAATTGGGTTACCTTGGGATTCTAGTGACACGACTGGTATAGGATTAAGTACAGGACAAATGCTGCGAGCCGAGCTGTCTTGAGAGAACGGTTCTGTTGTGTGCTACGCTATATAATGCTCGTTCGGGCTCGTTAGTGTCATGCATAGCCCGTGGAAACTTCTGGCGGAGGGCGGTGTTTTGCCTGTGTTTTCCGCCGATACAGAACGATGCCCATGGTTAGTATGGATCCGAAAGCATAAGGCCAGGGCAGAACACATTAAGGAAAGAATGACCATCTCAAAAGTGGCAAGTCAAATTAGGTGTACGATCAAAAACTTTCTATATCGTATCATAGAATCGGTTTAGCGTAGTGTTACATTTTAGCTTCACAGCAGGTAAACAACACTTTAAAATCATGATTTCATCATCATCATCATCACCATCATCATGTGTGTTCCGGTTCGTCGAGTACGGTAGATACTCTACGTAGACGGTAAACTGATTGGTACTGGGACCCACTGATGTGATAGTCAGTAGTCAGTCTAATTTGTCCTATCCTATCCAGCCTAAGGCTTGGCTGACTGAACCTTCTGCCGCCGGAAAGTATGTAGGCGGGTCTGGACTCTCTGATGAAATTGTTGCTGCGGTGAATAGAATAGTGGGCCAGAATCAGAATGGAGCATTTCTGAATGTCACAGTGATACGGCGCTCAAATTATAAATAGTGAACGGCGGCCGCAGATCACGGAATTGCCGGACCGCGATCCGAACGCAAGTGTCGTCGCTTCTTGGTGATTAAGTATCCTGTGTCCATCTCGCTGCTGTTACATATGACTCTTTCACAAGTGACACAATACTTGACAGGAATCGAGAAATCTGGCAGTTTCAGCATTGCTTGTCACAGTGCACCAATTCCACCGTGTAATTTCATTCACTGGAATTTCCGTTCAATACAGTATCTCAGACTATAGAGTCTGGCTTTGAGAGATTACTTACACACCGCTCTGATCATCTGACGGAAGTTGACGACAGTATTAATTCACGAGAATACCGAAGAGTTCATAGAAGACATAAAGACACTGTCTATCCAATTTCCAACCCAATCCCATTGGAGTTGTATCGACCCAAGGGGAGTTACGGAATCGAAAAAGGAATGGAGGAAGCTTCAATTACGAGTAGGCCGGATAAATCTGCGCAGCGAAGCGCTTATCCTCAGCAGAAAGCTCCGTCGGGGCGGGAAATACGGCACGACTCGCGTCTGTGAGCCAGTATGCCTTGACACCGTAATGCATGACGGACTTGTTGTCGTACTGCAGTGAGGTGACAATAGCCGGATCGTCATAAACCTTGAGAAACTTAGCATCAACCCAGCTGCTGCTTTTGCCGTAGACGCTCCAGTCATCATATATCTTCTGTGTGTCCCAGGGTATGTTAGCTACTCGGCTCTTGTGTTCGTGGAGGAAGCCTACAAGAAACCTTCAATTAGCCATATTCAAGTGAGGAAGATTAGCAGGTTCCAACCTAGAATGTGGCCAAATTCATGCCTGATCGTACCTGCACGTCTGTCCTCCGACGCATCTGACGGCCAAACGAGCTCAACCGTTACGAGACCACGTGAGTGGCTCGTTTGTTGGTGTGAGGGAAATTCAGGAGAGCCGCAACGGAGAACCCAAACGGGAAGGAGCGGCCGGGTACCGCACGTGACCCTCCAGCCCATCCTGCGGTCTATTGTTCAATCCCGAGTGCTGCCACTTTTTTGTGTCCCAACAAATTTCCTGTCCCATTGCCTTATTCTGTCAATTTGATGGGTTGTAGTCTGCGAGCAACTCATATTCTCATTGTCACCGTCTTTGATTAGCTGAGTGGTTGCCCATAGACAGTGAAAGGTTGTGTGACTATTTTCCAAGCCAACATCGACTGATGCCAGAACCATCTTGAAGTCTTGGCTTGCTTCTTACTTACTTCATTTGGTCTTCTAGTTTGTCACAGCTTGTCCTCTTTAATTTCAATCCAGTAATTTAGTGGCTTGAGCTGGTACGAGGAGTCCATGTAGTCCCATTACAATATGGTAGGATATTTCCTACTATAGGGATTGTAATGGCTAGGGCTTCTTCCTACACAGCCATATCTCACAAACATTGCACAAACATCCCAGTGAATCCCTACAGTCCTCAGAATATTGACCACTGAATAAAAGTCCATATCTAGACCAGTCACCTCACAATTTGAAAGCCCGGGCCCTCAAAATTACAGCCCTTATAATCAAATAACATGGGGATTTTTCGCTCACAATCCCCGGTTTACAATCTCAATTGAGGGCCCTCACAATTCAAAACAACCTCCAGCTCACAATCCGGATTTTTTGCTTGAATAGCATTGGCGCTGAGCGTAGCAAGTTCGAGTCTATGGGCTAGTGATTTCATCGGAGCTCAGGACGATGATCTGATCCGCTGATCCGCTATATCTTATCTCTTCCAGTGACATATTTTCGACCTCCGGAGGCGCAACGAGCAGGTCTAGCGACTGCTGACTGTCCACGATAATGTTCCGCGGCTGATTTGAGATGATTGAGGTGATTTCATATTTTTGATCTGAGAAACACCAAGGATCTGTCTCAAGTACACATATGGGCCAGGTTCAGCTTTTGATTTTGACTAGACAGTATACTTCCGGTCTGGCCAATTCTGTTCAACATGGTGTATTAACTACAGTTCCAATACATATTTTGGTTGCTTCTACAATCCATGTATACTTCACAACAGAGTTTTTGTCAACTCATGCATGTCATTAAAATCTCCAATAATGACATACCGACCATGGAATCCTCTAGTACTGCAGGGGCAATAAGCTAAACTTGATGTTCATTTCTCAATATGCTCAAAGTGGCTCAGATAAAGCTCAGGGTATGGTAACTCGAGATCAGCCAGGACAACAAGTACCGTGGGAACAGGTTTCTCAATGAATAATTTGTAAACATTGTATTTGGAGGCTATCGTCGATGCCAGTACTACTCTACATGGAAATAGATATCTATTCAGAGACCAACCTAAGCCAACCAGATCTCTCAGACTTGATCTTTGCTGCGCCACTCAAATAATTTGCATGTACTATTCAGCGGCATTTGAAGCACCTCGTGTGGTATAAATGGATCATCTTAGAGGTATAGTACTAGAAAATTTGATGTACCTCCATCATACCGTTCAGGCAACGAGACCTGCTCCCGGTGAACCCCGTGTTATATATCCGGGCATTAATTGTGGATGAAGCGGATAGCCGATCGTGGATTACTGTGATATCCTGACTCTATATTGCTGTTGCTCGAGGATATAGTCAACATCAAGAGTACCTCTGAGTGACTGGGGCCAGATGTGGCCCTAGACCATGTGGAACAGGAATGTTTAGGATTCAGAAGTGCTGAATGGGTACTCAGGCAGTATATTCGCACTGGCTGATCAATGTGTACCTTTATATAATAGTCTGTCCCATTGTAGCTCTAGAGGAATTTAAAATCGTAGAGTCACGATTCAACCCGTAACAGGACAAGGCGGATCCCCGATCAATTGGGCCTGCATTGTTGGATAATTGTGAGGCGGGCAGGAGCTTCTTTTTGAGCTGGTGTTTGTGAGGTAACTTTCTCAAATGCTCTGAAATTGTGAGCTAGGTGCCCTTTGTGAGCTGAGATCAGAGGCGGCTACTGGAGAACTCCCAGGCTTACCTACCACAAGATTGTGAGCTGGTTGGGGTAACATTGGGAAGTTAGTGAGTTGGTGGCTGTGTAGGAAAAACCCTGCCCCATTGTAATCTGGGTACACTCATTGTTGCTGGTACTTTCCAACTTTCCCTGCTAAAAGCAGTCTAGTAACTAGTGCAAAGGACAGCCCATACAGCCTACAGGTATGACTGTATATGGCAGATTGGGGGCTCGTATTTGCCACTTGGTGGCCTCTACCCCACTGGTTGGTGTAGACTGTTTGTGGAAAATATTCCGACAGTTCTTCCCTACTCTCGATTGACTCCACCCGGAGCCGGATGGCATGAGCTTGACTCGGACGAGGGCATCCTCGCTGTCATTCACCCAGTTAAAGATAAGATTTGCAACACCTGGAGCCACCCATTCGTTGACGTATTTTTGTACCTGCTCCAAGTCAAATCAGATTCCTTAGCCACGCGAAAATCAAGTCATACCTCGGCACGGAATGTCGCGTCACCATTCAGAAACTTGATTGTAATTGTATCACCAGTGGTCCAGATGAAGCGGGGTCCGTCCGCCACACCAGGGGTGGAGATCTCAGACAGCCCTTCATCAGTCGGTGGATCTTCGTCCAATACACAGCACGGATCCTCGTACATATCAGTTGAATTTGTACTGCAACATGGTAAGTGACCCCGATAGAACATCACAAGAGCAGTGCACCTACCGCGACATGGTAAGACTGATATCTGACAGAGGAGAATGCAACAGTAGTGGTAGAGAACATGAGCGATCGAGATATTGCTACATATACCAGCCTTGACAGGAACATTCCAGCTATCAAAAATGATTGTTCGGGAGGAAACAAACGCCGGATTCTTGTTACAGAAAGTGCCACTCATCCGTGCTATCTATTATCTTCAGCTTTCACTTGCTAGTGCTCGATTGGGCTTTCGCAAAACTAATTCGCCGAGACATTTGAATGGGCGGCGGAAATCGGGATTCTGGGTTCTTCAGGTTCGTTGATCAGACATTCGTGAAGGGTGGAGTGGTTTGAGAAGTATTGCACTGGATTACAGCGCTAGCCCCGGAACTCAGCCTGTTGAACTTGATAATACGGCCGGCTCCTGAATCTGGACTTTTCTCATCAATCTTATCAATGTCGACATAGACGATAACGGATAAGGCCGGCGAGCAGCCCTGCTATGAAGGCTTCGCGTGATTCAGTAAATAAAGAGCTTTTAGAAAGTAGTCATAGAGTTGGTTATCTGTGCTAAGATACCTTTCCGTTCAATGTCCGTTAAAAGTAGAAAAAGAGTCAGCTCGAACCGGGCCGAAGGAAGCCGAGAGCAAACAAGACACGCTACTTCGACACCGCTACATGATGAGTTAGTCTCGGATTCAGACGAATGTCGCAGCGACGCCCGCTCGCGTGGACGGCTCGCTAAAGCTCACTATCTGGAGAACCGAAAAGATCCGGCGGAGTTTTAAATAGTTAGTGGGTTATCACAGGAAACCCGATAATGACCGTGGAGATTGTGTACAAAAACACGAAACCCTAGCAGTCATAGGTCCAGCGAGACCTTCAGGGATGCTGCTCCAAAACACGTTTATCGTTGAGGTGAAGTAATGTTCCCTGAACAAAACCTAATACGCAAAAACGGCAAGCGCGGGTACGGCTCGGCGATGCGTAGTTATCGGCGTAGGAGCCTTTTTAGGAAGTGTATGCACCTAAAAAGGAAGGAGCATGAAGAGGAGGAGGAGGAGGAGGAGGAGGAGGAGGAGGAGAGGGGCGGAGGAGGAGAATACTATGTATTGCATCATTTGGGATTCCCATTACTTATTTCCCACAAAAGACTTTGCTTTCAGGAAGTGCTGTAAGTTTCAACTCCGATCAAAGAGATTCAAGCGCTCTGTCGCCGCCATTCACGTCGGAGATTGATTCTCTCTATCACCGACAGAACGAGCTCGTTTCAATTCTAGCTGTTCCTGACAATCCACTTCCCGGCGGGCTGAAAGGATCTGCACTTGTGCCAAATGATCAATTTTCCAAAAATAGGCATGATCGGTTAGTCATCCCGTACCTGCCTTGCCAAATGCGGCGTTAAATTTGAATAAATCTGAGAGGGAAGAGCAAGGATTTGATATTGTTTTCAGTGAGAGTGGACGAGCATAGATGAGTCAAGTTTACAGGTATATATATTGCTTTACTCGGCAGCAAGATTACAGTGATCAAGAATGATTGTCCGCCGAAAACAAAGCCCGGGGTCTTTCTTTCTAGAGAATGTGCCTCTCTTCCATGAAATCTAGAGTGTTCAAATGTCATTCACCAGTGCTGAATTGGGCTGTCGGAAAATTGATCCTCCGAGACGTTTGACTCAAATCAGGATCCCGGGTTGTTCCAATTCAATGTAATGGAGCATTGCTGCTATTTTCCATCGGACCTGGGGTTGTGGGGCTTGACAATTTACGTCGTCGCGCTTTTGGCACCGGCGGCAGATCGGGACTTTGTCCATCGATCCCATCAATGTACAGTATCAGGAATGATAATGACGGACCTTAAGGCTGCATATGTAGACACATTGTAACTTGTCTTTACTGAATGGCTGACTGAACCTCCAGTCACCAGAAAGTATGTAGGCTGATCTCGACTCTCCGATGACATTGTGCTGCGGTGAACAGAATAGTGGGACAGAATCAGAATACGTATACGTGCCAAGCCATTCAAATCGGTGAGATCGCGGAAACTGCCGGCGCGCGATCCGAGATGCCGAACGCCCGTGTCAGCGTTTCTCGTGCGTTCATCTTGCTATCGCTACATATGACTCTTTCACATGCGATGCAACAAAAATGGCTGGCGATACTTGGTCAGTTTCGACATTGCACCAATTCCACCGGCCGAGATTTGCCGAGTGCAGATGGGAGCCGGCACCACTGCCATGAGGCAGGTCGATCAATTTTAATCATAACACGAGGTCATCATTCACAAGACAGGATATTAGAATACTGGATACCTTTCCGTGGGCATTACGGCCGTAAATTATTTTTCTAGATAATAAGCGGACGGAGTTTGAAAAATTTAGGATCATGTTTCTAGACCATAAACCAATTTAGAGATACGGTTTTTGTAGAATAAATCTGTGATGGCTATCTTGGCCCAGATAGCAGACTCATCTTCTGAGCTGCTCGTCGAGATTCGGTCTCAACATTCAAGCTTGTACAGCATATGGATCAAGCTGGACCGTAACCGGTAATCATGTGATAGTCTCAATGTCGAACAACGACGAGCTCGACGACTTTCTACAGCTCTTAGCAGCCCAGGAAGAAGCACAGATCCTGGAAGAGCATGATCTTTTCCAGAACATCCTAGCTGGTGTCGCTCTTCTCTCCCATGGAGATGAACAAGTTCGTGTTCGCCGGGCCGAGCATCGCGCTTCACATCGCCTTTATCTCACACGTCCGGAGCTGCTTCCCAATCCTCGAACAGAGACCCCATGGCAGGTTCTGTATCAGAGCATGAATGACCGGGCTTTCATCACCACGATGGGCTTCAGTGTCGCAACATTTCAGTTCATTCTCAGCTCTGGCTTTGAGGATTTGTGGAATACCATAGCCATTCCTCGCACTGATGTCAATCCTGATGCAGCGCCACGGATATATCGACGTTCTCTAGATGCTGCTGGAGCTCTAGGTCTCATCCTTCATTACTTGAACTCCACTATGCTGGATGTCAGTCTGGTTCAGATATTCGCACTGATTCCGAGCACAGTATCACACTACGTGTCATTTTCACTTCAGATTCTCCTTCGAACGCTCAGATCAATGCATGATGCTCGTATTTCCTGGCTCAAAGACGACGAATTTGAGCTTCGCAATCATCGTGTCCGTGACCGGCATCCGCTTCTTACAGGTGCTTTCGGTGTGATGGATGGTTTGAATCTTATGGTACAGACCTCATCCGATGTCGAGATTGAGAATGCGACGTTCAATGGATGGCTCCATGAACACTTCGTGAGCAGTGTCTTTGTGTTTGATTCACAAGGTAAGGTTATTGTACCAAAAGTTCCTTTATTGAACAATTGGCAGGCGAGATAATTGCTTGCAAGTTGAATGCACCGGGAAGCTGGCATGATTCTCGAATTGCTGCAGGAATCTACGAGAAATTGCGGACACAGACACCAGAGGGATATTATCTCGTCACTGACACTGCTTTCCCTCGTGGAACAGATCAAATTGCGGGTCGCATCAGGGCCCCAATGAAGAGTGGGACTCGCCTTCCGGCAGATCCTGTCGAACGTGATCGCATTCTCAAGTTTGACAACCAGCTTCTGTCCTTTCGACAGGCTGCTGAATGGGGGATGCGTACAATGCAAGGGTCCTTTGGCCGCCTTCGAGTTCCCCTGCAGATCAACTACGATGAATTGCGCTCTGATCTATTGGAGACTTGTACACGGTTGTTCAATCTCAGAACTCGCCAAGTCGGTTACAACCAAATCCGCACAGTTTACATGCCGATCTGGAAGGGTGATGCAGAGGAGCGGATGTGGAATGACTTTGAGAATATCTTATTCTCACAGCAGAGAAGAAGTGATAGAGTTTCACGCTTCCATCTAGTTGTAGTTGATGAATAGATGAACCAAACATATTTTATTCAAGATATTTATGATGCAGCAAGTAAAATCAACAAGTAAAGACCGACTGAGTGAGTAGTAAAGAGCGAATGGAGCAAGACAATGTAATGACAGTGAGAGTAAAAGTAAAAAAGAGAGTAGGGTATATAACATTGACCTTATTGGAGAGAATCAATCGGCCTTGGAGCCAGACGTGGACGGGCCAGGACGACGAGGAGAGATCACGACCGAGAAGCCAGATGAAGTCACGGTCACATCATTACTCGCACTCAAACTCGGAGCTGGCCCTGGCGAACGAAGTATCCCGTTGAGTCCAGATGCTGCAGAATGAAAAGCAGTATCAGGAGCCGGAGACTTGAATGAAGTAGATGGCTGCACTGTGGAAATGGAGGGTGGGTGAACTTGTGGGCTTGGAGAAAGCCGATCCTCGAGAAGGATCCGGCGAGTCCCATAGTCGTCAAACTCTCCGCTCATGTCAGCGCTCATCATCCATATCAGATGAAAAGGAATAGACTTTGCGACTCCGACCACCTTCAGGATAGACGAGCTCCTGGACGACATGTCTGACCTGGCTGCGTGAATGGTGAGATTGACGAGATTGGCTACGAGATCGCCGAGATGAATCCCGTGATGGAGCACGAGGCGTAGAATGAGCGAAAGAAGGACGAATGGGAGTGTTGAAGTTCGAAGTCCTCAGCTCGAGCGTGAGCTCTGCTCGATCAGCACGACGTTCAGCAGCATGAACTTCACGCTGAGCAGCAGTCACATCCTGACGCAAAGACTCATTGATTCTCTGGAGATCACGGATCTGAGCATGCAGAGAAAACATCTGAGTCGTCTGAATTGCCCGGGCCGAATGTTCTTCACTACGTGCAGCTTGAGCCTCGGGACCCAAAGCAGAGGTGATGTTATTGAGTAGATCCTGACCAGTATGACGACGAGCACGAGGAGCTGGAAGACGATTGGAAGCTGGACGACGAGCAACAGGTCCATCATGGGGCTCAGCTTTCACCGAAACCTTCTTCCGACGAACTGGAGCCCGCTGAGCTGCAAGATTCTCGTCATTCTCATCGCTAGAGACAACAACGACACGATCATCAATGTCATCGTCGTTGAGTTCACGACAACCGGTCTTCTCGTTGATGAGATTGTTGATTTCATGGGCACGATCAATCCAGTCTGGACAATCTGGATCGCCAGTGGGCTTGGTCTGTTTGAGAATCTGAAGTAGAGATTAAACAACAATTCGAAAAAGAAAGGAATACAGAACATACCTGTTTGAACTTTGTTTGCAGAGAGCTACTGCCACGTTCGGCGTAACCATTTTCTTTGGCCCAATCCAAATAGGCATCGCCGACCGAGTTCCAACCAGCAGCACCGATAGGGAGGGACTGCTCGATTAAATCAAGCAATCCATGGACCTCCTCATCGGTATAGTTTGGAGCACCTGCAGTTCGACCTTTCGACTTTTTGACAGGCGCAGAAGCAGCAGTACCCGCCTGACGCTTGCGCTTGACAGTAGTACGACCATCTGAGCGCCCAGCATTAGGTACGAGGTCATTTGCCGGAGGGAAATCATTGGGATCATCTGGGGGTAATGGAAAATTGGTGGGATGTCCTCGAGGGCGCGACAATAAAGCAGGAGTTGATGATGAAGCCAAATTTGAGAGAGGAGCACGATAAGGGGCCGGGAGAAACGTATTCTCAACAGTACTGTAAGGCTGAATTCGTTTGGATCAATACTTGAAAGTACTGAGCAGATGAATCAAAGTACCTGGGGAATCTGAGCCGCATTGACATTGAACCGACTCTGCTGGTGGAAATGGCCCATAGATCCTGGTGTGGGAGGCGGAGCAAAGTCGTATAGACCAGTAAATTCATTATACATGCGCTAGAACAAACAATCAACCTGAGAGAACAAGGCAATAGAGGGGACATACAGGTTGTGTGGGACTGGGCAATCCCGGTGGTACTTGAGGAAAAGTGTCTGAGAATGTCGGAAGCTGCAAGATAAATAAGTCAGTGACCGAGAGGAAAAGACATTCAGATGATATATACACGCTGCTGCTGTTTGCCAGAATCATTGTTGGACCAGCCATTCTGGAAGGATTCATGTTGCGAAGGATTGTGGCTCATAGTGAATAAGAGAGTTGATTCGAGTTGAATTGAGCAAAAGAGATGAGCTGTGAGTGATTGCAGACAAGTGGGTTATCGATTTTAGCCCTATCCTAACGAGTCTTTATACATTCACTGACTTCAAGCGGTATGGAGCTTACCGCATGAATTTTCGTCATAGTTTGAGGTTCATCAGCAACTTATATTGACCCATATTAAGCGAACTGTTTATGATGAAAAAGGCGTCATAGATCCAATGAACCATGCATTTGAGGAGTCTTTAGTGGTTCTAGAACATGTATGCACCACAAGAGTGTCCTATCGATCGTCATTTTGCGACTATCGCAATATCATAGTGTAGTTCTGCGAGAGATAAATGTCTTGGAAACATAAATGACGCGTTCGAGGTCCGTATTATCTGTTGAATAATGAAGTTGAATCCGAAGATTGTTATGTGGCGGAGTTTTACCTGATTTGTGGCTTGTTAGAAGGTTTCAATGCGATATACGCAGATACACAAGTCTCAAACCATAACCAAACATCATTATTCCTTAGCCTTGTGAATTGTGCACCGACAAGCTGAGATCTATTGCTGAGCGCTGCAAGCAGGCCAGGCACGTGACGAATCTAGATTTGATCCTGGTGAAATGCCCCAAAAGAGACTTCGGCTAATTTACAGACACGAATTTAGTCTGGATGAGGGGGTTCGACCCCTCATCCAGATTATAATCTACACGACGGTGATCGAAACTCCAACCTGCCCCAAACGTAGCCGACGCCGGACGGCATCCCGGCATGTCTCGGCTATGGGATTTAGAAAAATAATCTAGGGCCGTAATGCCCACGGAAAGGTATCCACTGGCTTGTAACTCTACTCTAGGTTGGAATAAGAGACCTAATAGCTGCGAACCCTGAGAACAGATGCCGTATTCGGGCCTGGAATTCCGAACCAGTACTCCAATCTACTCCAGGTTGGAAATAATTCGGCCTGAGGCCTGGTGAAGGCTTTCCGAATTGCATGAAATGATACAGTAACTACGGATGTTTCAACAATATTTCGAGCCTCAGGTCCAGTAGAAAGTAGGCACCGTAATATTGCAATCCTTCCCAAGCATTTCACGTTTAGCGAGCGTTGACTCCGGTGGATTAATTTTCCGAAAGCCCGATCGGCACTAGTCGTAAGTGACAGCAAGAATGACATGGAAGAGTGTAACCAACTCAAACAAGATTCCGGCGTTTGTTTCCCGCGAATGATCGTTTTTCGACAGCTGGAATGCTTTTGGTAACAGAGGTATATATAGTGAGTTGTGATCCAATCATGCTCCCTATCTAGCTCGTCCTCGTCACTGCTAGATATCAATTCTTTGCCGTTCAATCATTTTCATCTGCGAAATAACCACATTTACCATGTCGTATGTGACCGCTTTTTCATATATCATCTTCGATATACTTACCATCTTACAGTTCAAATTCAAATGTTGTGCTGGAGAATCCGCACACCGAAAATAGTGACGATAAGTCCACCACCGAGCGGCCGTCTGACGAGCCGGCATCGATGGCTCCAACACCTTCCCTTGTTGGTGCTGTAGCTCCCAAAGGTTCCACGCTCGTCGCCAATGACACGACCACGTTGGAGATTGGCACTAACAGCACTAACGAACCGGGCGACTCCGATGTGTGGTTCGTCAACTCTGCAAGTAGTTATTGGGACTACAAGATAGCTCAGGGTTTCAATCACCTTGACTTTGGAGGAGAGGATGGGGGGGTGGCATGTACGAGGCAAAACCAACCTTATAAGGCGCTCCGAAAACTATTTCTGCCTCGGCTACGAAAGCTGGGCAGGGTCGGCATTATACAGTGCCGGAACCAGCTGGTTGAGAGTTCCCAACGATCATCCTCTCATCCAGTGTGGAGAACACGACATGTACCGCTCCGACTACAAGCCGATGAGCGAACACATGGTACAGGATGTTCAATTTGATCGCGAATTCACTGCCCCTCCAACTGTCTTGGTGGTAATCCGCGGCTTCGACCTTGGAACTGACCACAAGCTAAGTGTATATGCGAACAGCATCACTCAGAAAGGATTCGTCATAAACGCCGAAACTTGGAACGGGGCCGAGATGGATGGTGTTTTTTTTACATACATCGCTTTCCATTCGAACGATCCGCAGTTCGCCTCGGGTGAGGTATGGGGGACATATAATACAAGCTGGTCAGGAACGATTACGTTCAAACACGCCTTCACAAAGCCTCCAAAGGTTTTCGCCGCTATTTCCAAATTTGATGTTAATCCGAGGGATGTCTTGCGATGCAAGATCAATATCTCCAACATCACCACTACAACTTTCTATTATTCAATCGAGACATGGGGCGACACTCGCATATACGAGATTCGCGGGCAGTACTTTGCAATTCCATGATGGGTCCGTACATAGCTACTGCCATATCCATTAATGTCTTATTACGAACTTGTAAGCTGTATATCTCTGATGCGTCTACTTTCATGAATAATATTGTGTCACACTCTGTCAGATCATCGGAGCGATTGGATCTTTCCATTAGTATCTAATACAACAAATGTTTGTCGTCTTCATTGCGCTTAAAAACTTTTACACGCTTTCTGCAATTGTATCATTGTCTCATGGTGAATGAGCATCTGAGTACCGATCCGAGGCTCTAAGAATCCACAATCATTTCTTCCAAAGAGGACCGATACGTGACATAATTCGGGCTGGTATCACGATCACTCTCTCGAGAGCAGCGAGACAGAAAGCGAATCAAATTCGGGGATCTGAAATGATTGATGGTTTTCATTACAGCGCTTCCGGAAAATAATGCCTTTTAGGGTGAAGTAATGTTTCCAATGGGATTCTGAATTAGGAAAGTGAACAAAACCTAATACGCAAAAACGGAATACGCTCGGCAAGCGCGGGTACGGCTCGGCAATGCGTAGTTATCAGCGTAGGAGAAGTGTATGCACCTAAAAAGGAAGGAGGAGGAGGAGGAGGAGAGGGGCGGAGGTAGAAGATACTAGGTATTGCTTCGTTTGGGATTCCCGTTGCTTATTTCCCCCAAAAGACATTGCTTTCAGGAAGTGCTGTAAGTTTCAATTCCGATCAAAGATATTCAAGCGCTCTGTCGCCGCCATTTACATCGGAGATTGAATCTCTCTATCACCGACAGAACAAGCTCATTTCATTCTACCTGTTTCGGAAAATCCACTTTCCGACCGGCTGAAAGAATCTGTACGTGCGCCAAATGATAAATCCTCCAAAAATAGACATGATCGGTTAGTCATCCCGTATCTGCCTTAAATAGAATTCGCCTTTCCAAATGCAGCTCTTGCGTGAGCTTTGACGACGTCCGCTTATAAGCAGACAAATATCACTCTTTCACCTTTCTCTCGACCAATCATTCCCGCTTCTCGATCTGACATGAACAAGCAAGAGAATTTGGGTTCTCCTACGATCCCGATTATCTTTTAGTATTGTAGGTAAACAAGCATAACAATCATGAAGTATCGTACAGTATCGATCTAGGGCTACAAGGTAATTAATAACGGAATGTATAGTAACGAGCGTGGTAGCGAGCACTTCGCCCAATAAAAAGAATGGATTTACTCTTTGGTGCGTCTGTCGCCAAACCACCTCAAAGGAACATAATAATCGACTCCGTCGTCGGACACGAGCTGCTCTGGATCTTTGCACTCGTAATCGTGCATGTACTGATGCTGGTGGCTAATCAGTAGATAACAGAGCAACGAATGAATCAGCATTTACCCAGAGTTCTTCGTGAATGTGATCTGGACAAGTTGGCGGATTTGGACGCTCGAAGATCTTGGGATCATACAAGGTAGCCAGAGGTATGTCAATCAAAGACCGCATCAATGCTTTGGGAAGATAATAATCTTGGACGAGATAGGGAATCCCGGACTGGGTGAGAAGTCTAAGTCAGTAAACATCACCAGTGTGTTAGAGGCCATCCTGCGGTGGCAGATACGAGTCCCTATGGGTTTTCATTTGCTTATGCAGGCTTGTGAACTGGGCTGAATGTTGCTTGCTTGAATGCATTTTTTTGCATCTGATGAGAAACTATTGCTGTTCCCTAGTATGTTGCTATAGAATCAATTCAATATGATACTCATAACCAGAGAGGTGAAGACAGCAACAAGGAATGGGGACATTGAAGATAGACATTCAATCAATACTTACTGGATAGAGTCATAAACAGTCATGCCGTTAAAAGAAGAATCTTTCTTATGCCCTGGTGAACTCAAGACTGTCAGGACAAGACAAATAAGTAATATTAGGAACAGTGTCCTTGAATTATGCATGAAATAACTTGGAAATGAGGATATCGGTCGGATACCGGTGCAGGAACTAACCGGTGACGGATGGAAAAATAAGCAGGTGACCTATCCGCATGATGGTGGCCCGAATCTTGGTCCCTCCCAACAAACGAGACCCATAAATGGGACTCGTAACCCTTGATCTTAGGCAAGTATTCTCCCCATGGAGTTAGCTTATATGGGTGCTACAAGGCGTTTCAGATTTTCAGTCCAAAATATTAGCATGACCGACCTTGATGTATCCATCGGTATCTTGGTGAACACTGAAAGTCGGTATGGTAGGCGGCGACCTGGTGTCATCGCTTTCTGGAACCGGGTCATTTCTGTCCACTTGACAGACTTTAGAGGTTCGCTTCTGAACGCAGATATCATTCCAAGCATGGTGGTTATGAATAGCGTGCGCTTACCGTCAGATGATCCTACAAGGGAGTTTCAGTACAGTCAGACCAGCCAAATCCGAACTTACCGCATTCGCAGAATTCTCTACATCCAACTCCCTTTTCATTGTTACCAGCAGGGATGAGTCACCGAAGCCAGTGTCGTGGTGGAGAAACGAAGGAAAGAGAAGGTTGATAAAGCTGTTCCAAATACTCCTGAATACAGTAGTCCAGATCCAGCATTATTCATGGCAGAGTTGGCTGACTTGGAAAGAGACTTGACGAAATGGAAGCTTGCACAGATACCAACACAACAGGCTCAAGAAGATCTAGAACTGACCCATCATGAAAGCAACGCTCTGAAGGTCAGACATTATGATCCTTTTGCATTTTTGGACAAACATATTGTATACTTGATTTACAAGGTCGATAAAAACTTGAAACTCACTAAATGACTTGCATCAAAGACGAAGAATATGAAGTCTCTACACAAAATGCGCTTCTTTCATTGCCTAGGTAGGTAAGACTGGGTTTTGAATGCATTAAGGGAGAGAGTAGAGACACCGGCAGAATGGGACAAGTTGATACATTGACAGAAGAAGCAAAAAGGGGCCTATATAAAGCAGCCAAGATGCTATATGAAGCGTCAGGAGAGCAAAAGAAGCGACAAATGACAAGCGCACGTTGATGACACCTATCGCAAATTTGACCTGTTTTGTTTTCGTCGCAGCTTACGCTACCAGGGACCACTGAGCCCTTCAGCAATAGCCCTGTTCATTAGAACCATCCAAGGAAGATATTTGGACCCAGCAGATCTCTGGAACAGCCTCATTTTGTGCTGACACAAAAGTCGGATCCCAATGTCAAGAAAATGACCAGAATAAGGGGAAAGGAAGCCATACAAAGCAGCTATGATGCTATAGAAAGCGTCAGAAAGGCAAGAGGAGCGGCGAATGACAAACGTACATTGACGACGCCTGTTGCAAATTTGAGCCATTTTGCTATCGTCACAGCTTGAGCTACACGGGACCAATCCTTTCAGCGACAACCGTGTTCGTTCAAGACCTTCCAGCATATTCTGACCAAGAAATGGGTTGGAATGGCCGTATTTCGCGCAGATGAAAAAGTGGGCGGTGGGATCCCAATGTCGAGAAAATGACCAGAAGAAGGGGGAAGGAGGTCCCACGAAACAGCCATGATGCTATGAAAAGCGTCAGAAAGGCAAGAAGAGCGGTGAATGACAAGCGTACGTTGATGATACCAGTCGCAAAATCACCCCATTTTGCCTTTGTCGCAGCTTGGGGTACACAGGACCAATCCTTTCAGTGATGATGAATGTTGATTCATGACCTCTTGGTGGAGGAGCTGGTTGGCTGGGAGAGAGCCTTCTAGAGCTGTGAGAATATACAGGTTTGGCGAAAAAGTGGTCGCCAGCAATAAATGAGTACAATGCTATGCTGCACGTGACTATCCCCATTGGGTGCTGTGATGCCAGCTTCCTGAATCTTGCTGATACCCAATGAACGAGCCCATAAATGGGACTCGTAATCGACAATGACATAACTGACCTGGTACGCTCCTACATAATAGAATTTTTCGGAATCAAAGCCTGCAGGAGGTGCCACAGAACGATAAGGATGAGTGGCTTGCACTCTATCGCGAGACAGCCGTGAAACGAAAGCAGATCGACTTGGGGAGAAGGCTGACACATGAGGATGTTAATCCGCGATGGGAAATGGCAGCGACGCGATTGGGGTCTCAGCAGCTTTGGTCGTTTGAGATTCGACCTGGTTGCTAGCAGCCCGACGTCGTTGTCGCCATATTTCACCGCCGCCCATTGCTCGTACTTCGCTCGCACCTCTGCAGCGGCATTGTCCCATGTCCTGTCAATAAAATCGGAAACTGTTTCGCTTGGCGCTAGCGCCACAGATATGTGCTTTGCTCGAAGAGCTGCAAATATGGCTCGGTACTGAAAGGGGTGAAGTAAAATTAAATAATTAAATAAAAATAAAATACCCAAAAAAGGAAAAGAGAGAAGATTGGATGCAGATAGCCTGCAATCGCGTCAAACGGTTTCGGGAGTGACGCCAGAAGACATCAGGAGCAACTCAGAGGACCCTTGGACCTAGTGAGTCAGTCCAGAACAGAATGGACACCCAATCTTGTGCTCACGGCGTCACAGATTTCATAGATATACATCCCTGAAGCACAGACAGGGCTTTCACTGGATTGAAAAAGTCGCTTTGATACTTCATGTATGTTTCAGGATTTTTACAAATTTATTGGTGCTTGTGGATGCCCTCGGAAGCGCATTCTCGCAATCGCACGTAAGCATGCCTTCCCAATCTATCCGTCTATGGCATCTCGCAGGTGATGAAAGATTTGATGGAGAAGGCTGGATTGAATTCCAGAGTATTATTCAGGCAGAAGCTCAAGGTCGTGGACTCTGGAGCTATCTGGATGGCACTGTCATTGATCCCAACATTGCTCATAATGCTGCGGTTGCCACTGCTGCCGCTGCTTCAACCACTACAGCTGCTCGTACTCCTAGCACTACTTCAACCTCTATCTTCTCGCCAAAACCAAATCCATAGGAATATCAGGAGCATCATGCTGTTGCTAAGTCCATGATTATCCTCAGTTGCAAGAACCCAATTGGACTTGGAACTCTCTTGTTGCAATCTATCAGCCACAAACTGATCTTGCCAAGGTTACAGCTAGTCGAGTCCTTTGTGAGACTCGATTGATGGATAACGGAGATTTCCCAGAGCATGTCAAGGACTTGGGCCAGAAATGGGCAATTGCAAATGGCACTGGATGTGCTATTGATGATTCAGAATTCCGGATGATCCTGTTGGTGTCTTTGGGACGGGCTTGGGATACCATTGTTGGTACTCTTGAAAGTGCTGCTACAGCAACTGCTGCAATCACCAGACTATCACAGCATTGGGAAGCCCTTCTTGCTGATCCTCAACTGGTATGCTCTAACTGCAAACATCGTGGTCATGTTGCTTCTGAATCCTATTGGAAAGGTGGAGGAAAAGAAGGACAGTTTCCAAAGTGGTGGAAAAGGAAATCCAATTCTAGTGAAACTCATGCCAACACAGCCACAACTACAGCTCCAAAGCCTGAACCTCAGGCAAAATCTGCTGTCATTTCACTTGCTGATACCTATGTCATTGGAAATGAGGTACCTGGTGCGTCTCTCTGTGGAGACCATAATTCAACTGCAGCCATTACAGCTAACTCCGGAACATGAGGTGCGGCTCACTTTTTGATCAAAGATTTGATAAAATGAAAGAATAGATCATAGCAGGTTCAATTCAGCTCGGATTGGGCTCAAAATAGGCTGGTATTTTTTTGTTTCTGATGCTTTGAATTGTAGGATACATTCTGGAATATATTAGGATAATCATGGCATGGTATATTGAGAAGGCATGATTTCATAGAGTTTGAGCCCTAGAACATGTAGGAGGCTATTGGGAGTGCTTGGATGGGCATAATGTATGTACTATATATCATGTAAAATAGTAACAATAGGTAGAACAATCTGATTCCACCAGTCAGGCCTGGTAGGAGTATCTGGGGTTGTGCTTGAGTATCTCAGCCTCTACAGGTCCTAGTCTCTTCGGAGAACTTTATTAGAACTGAGGAAATGTATCCAAAGATATTATAATGGTTTTTGGAAGCAAGAGATACCACAGAGCCTGGGATTTGCATTCCGGCGGACATGATACGAATTGGGACTGTGATGTCACACTGTGTGACTCACCATGTTGGAACCACCGCCCATCTTCTGTTCTCTCCATACCTCATTGCAAGCAGGCTAAACCTTTACAGAATCATTATTTACATGATTTGAAGTGAAGGATTGTCTATCAATGCAATATCCTTGGCTTCAACACCGGCTGGGGAAGCATTTTTGGATAGTGAGGATGGGAATGCCAGTGGAGAACTGAATGGAGAATGAGTATCTGTATCGGAAATTGGAGCCACCACACTCTTTGTTGATGATCAAGTTTCTGCACCATGAATGAAGAAAGAGACGTGTTTGTCACACAGTGTGACATCACAGTCCCAATTCGTATCATGTCCGCCGGAATGCAAATCCCAGGCTCTGTGGTATCTCTTGCTTCCAAAAACCATTATAATATCTTTGGATACATTTCCTCAGTTCTAATAAAGTTCTCCGAAGAGACTAGGACCTGTAGAGGCTGAGATACTCAAGCACAACCCCAGATACTCCTACCAGGCCTGACTGGTGGAATCAGATTGTTCTACCTATTGTTACTATTTTACATGATATATAGTACATACATTATGCCCATCCAAGCACTCCCAATAGCCTCCTACATGTTCTAGGGCTCAAACTCTATGAAATCATGCCTTCTCAATATACCATGCCATGATTATCCTAATATATTCCAGAATGTATCCTACGATTTAAAGCATCAGAAACAAAAAAATACCAGCCTATTTTGAGCCCAATCCGAGCTGAATTGAACCTGCTATGATCTATTCTTTCATTTTATCAAATCTTTGATCAAAAAGTGAGCCGCACCTCATGTTCCGGAATTAGCTGTAATTCCTTGCCAAATCCTTCCAGGCCTTTGACTATTCCCAGCATTCCAGTATACTTTGAAGATGAAGCATATCTTGATGCTGATGAACCACATGTATCCATCTTCATTAGCCAAGCAAATGAATCACTGTACTCTGGTATAAAAACATACTTTGACTCTGGAGCAAATCGTTTTTGTTTTGTTGAAGCTTCAGCATTCAAAAGTTATACACCAATGAATGGATCTGGTTCAGTTGCAAAGAAAGGTGGAAGATTTCACATTGCTGGCGGTACATGTTCCACAGATATTCCTTGCCATCTGGAGCCACGAATATCTGGACTTTGTGCGGCGTCATGATCAAATATCATTCGATCCGGACATGACAATGACTTACGCTCCGGTTGGCCAGCGATATTTATAGGTGGGGAACTCACTTGCGGTGTTTTCCATGTCACCCAGGCAGATTTTGTTCCCGGGTTTCCTCTTGAATCAACTGACCTCAACCCACTGACCCAGAGAAACGGCTCGAGTAAAGGTAGTGGTAGAACTGAGATGGGATTGTCGGAGGTCTGAATGCGATATACAGCGTTCCCCGAACAGTCATCAAGGTCGTGTTAAGCATTGAGCCACCCGTGAAGGTGAGTTTCATTGTGATGAGAGTTGGATGGGATAATAGTGGTACAAGTTGTAAAAAACGCCTGACAGTGCAGTGGCGTGGTCTTCGAGACCTTGACGTTTGAATCAACAGATCTCTGTTCTCTTTCGTTCTGGCAACGTGGAATGTGGGATCCCATTGCATGGACCAGTTGGATTCCCAGCACGTGAGTCGCTCTAAATAGACAAACCAAGTGATAAGTTGAGTCGGCCAAGGGTTCCGCCGAAACGGAGGGGTTTCGAAATAGAAAGGGACTAATTATGTGATTATCAGCTACTAGGGACGTTACCGTGTAATCCATCCATCCATCTATCCATCAGCAAGGACAAGCCTGATCCGGAATTGATTTTACTTGTCTTGTACGGAACCGGATCATCCCGGTGTAAAATATTTATTTATTTCCTGTGATAAACATCTCGACAGCAGCAATCAAGGTTCTGTCCATCCATTGATCGCACAGTCATCTCAGTCACCAATTACCACTCCATCCCGGGCCCGAGACTGTGCTGCTGTTGCAATCCCCTTCACCCTCATGGACGCGAGGTGGCGCAAAAATCCAAGAGAAAATGGTGGCACCCTCCACGGTCTCGAATCAACGCTCAAGATTCTCAAGGATCTCGGCGATGTTCTTCAAAACGTTCCATACGTGAGCGCTGTGGCCGTAGTGGCCCTCAGGATTCTCCAGATTCGAAATGTCGGTCCTCTTTGCATTCATGACGTGAAACTGATCTGTTTTCACAGGAAATCAAGCAGAATAAGGAGCTTGCTTTGGAGGTCATCAACAGAGTCTCTCAGCGCTGTCGGGGATTGTTCTTGAGCTTGAGGAGTCTGGCGGTGCAAAACATTGCTGGTTTGGAGGAGCTTAGAGAGGATTTGGAGAGATATCAACAGTGCGTGATGGTTGTTCTCCCTGCAGCGAGCTGATATTCGGAGCAGGTTACTCTCTCAAATCCATATTGAGCTCCAGAAAATTGTTTCACAGCGCTCCTTGTCGTCCATCTTTCAGCGGGAAAAGCACAAAGATGCGCTGCAACGGTATCTGCGCGACCTTGCTGAATTTGATGGCAGTTTCAGCGTTTGTTGGCCGGTTACCCATGTTATGCAGGACTGACCTTTGGATAGACCCAACGGCTGACTGCTCTTATGCTTCAGTTCCATACGTTCATGGCGAGACTCCCACCTGAGCAAACAAACATGTAGGCAGTATATCCGTCAATCCGACTTTGTTGACGGTTTCATAGGGATATCATGTTTCAAGAAGCGCGACCACCAGAGCCAACGCTCTGCATCGGTCGTGAAGATGAACACGCGTTCATCCTCGACCTTTTGTGGAAGAACGTAGCTTCACGATTCGCCATTCTTGGTCCTGGCGGCATGGGCAAGACGACGCTCGCACAGTCAATCCTCAACCATCCCAAGGTCATGGAGTGGTTTTCAAAGCAACTCTTTGTTTCTTGCGAGACCCTCGACACCGTTTCAGCAATCCTCAACGCTCTGGCAAATGTGCTTCACATCGCAGACCGTGGTCAGAATCTTCAGCTCAAGATTCTCGATGCGCTACGAGGCGAGCCGACGATTCTCTGTCTCGACAACTTTGAGGATCCGTGGGACCTCATTCGACGTGACAGCGAGAAGCTCTTGGGTCAGCTCGCGACCATTCCGACATTGACCATTTTCATCACCATGCGAGGGGAGCAGTATCCAGATGATGTTCCATGGACTGTTCCACGTTTCCCACCATTGAAATCCCTCTCTCTTCCGGATGCAAGGACTGTCTTCGAACACATATCAGGCCACAATGACGAGCATGTTACTAAACTGATCAAGGCTGTTGACTGTGTTCCACTTGCAGTTGACCTTCTAGCGCATCAGGCGCTGAATGACGGGACCGAAGCAGTTTGGAAGAGATGGGAGATCGAGGGTCTCAAGCTTTTGGATCTTGGGGACGGTCATGACGATCGAAAGTCGAGCGTCAACGCGTCCATATCACTTTCCCTCTCCAGTTCTCGCATCGCCAATCATCCTTCCGCATCCGACATCCTTTGTCTCATCACATACCTCCCCGACGGTCTCGAGGTTGAATTCACCACCCGTCTCCAGAAGTTCCTCCCTACCTCAGTAAACCTTGCACAGTCCCTTAGAGTTTTGGTCAGTGCTTCTATCCTCACAAAAGAAACAACAGGCTCGACAACAGGACATCACATGCTTGCACCAATCCGACAATACGTAGAGCAGTTTGTTCCTGCAAAGGATGAATTCACCACTGCATTGGTTGAAGCATATGTCGAGCTCATGACAGAAGCTGGAGAAGATACAGAGGACCATGAGAAGCAAAAGGTTACTGTGCCCGAGCTCCAGAATGTTGCCAGGGTGCTTCTCCTAGCATTCTCGAGTCCTCTCGACCACAAAGACGCCTGGTTTCATGCGGTATTCAACTACGTTACGTGGTACCGCATTCATTTTGCAGGTAAAAATGTTCTTGGTGGTCGCATCATGGCATTGGCGTCTGAACGTGCTCGAGGATCGCACTTGACTGCGCCGTGCTACCTTTTCAGCGCGCGCCTGTTGCATGACATGGAGAAGAATGCCGAGGCTGAAGAGCCCTTGCTCAAGGCCTTGAGGTTGTACAAAGAGGCTGGGAATCTTTTGGATGAGGGGTTGACTAGACGCCGGTTGGCAATGCTATATCGCGATATGGATCGCTTGGAGGAGGCGGAGAAGCTGGCTCTGAAGGCTCTGGAGCAGCACCGCTCAACAGAGTCCATCTTGAACCAGACCAGGGACACCGTGGAGTTGGGAGCCATATACCGCTGTCTCAAGCGCTTTGAAGATGCTGAACACTGCTTCAAGGACGCCATTTCACTTGCCAACACCTGTCACTCGAAGCACAATGAAGGACAGGCTAGATGGGAGTTGGGTTTTCTCTACTCTGATCATATGAGTCGACCAGAAGATGCAGAGGTTGCGTATATCGAGTCAGCTCGCTTGAGTGCGGCAATTGCGCTACCATGGCACGAAGGATGGGACCGGATAGGTCTCGCAGAGCTGTACATGGCCAATGACCGGCTCGATGAGGCAGAAGTACAGATGTTACGTGCCATCAGCCTCCTCTCCAAATGTCATAATTTCAGTGATCAGGCATATGCGACATACACGCTGGGCCAACTCTACAGCAAGGCAAAAAACTGGGACGAAGCTGCAGTTGCGTATCAGAAGGCAGCTCACCTTTACCAGACAGCCAGCAATTTTGATGATGAGGCCACATCACAATGGGCTCTAGGGGATGTCTACGAGAAACAGTTGGGACAGCTGGAAGATGCGGCGACCGCCTTTCTGTGTTGCGCGGAGTTGCGTCAACAGTCCGGGGTCTTCTTGCAGGAAGGGTATGCACGGAAGGATCTCGCCCGAGTCTTCATCGCGCTTAATCGCTTTGGAGATGCGGAAATTCAGCTTCTCCGGTCATTGGAAGCCTATGACTTAGGGGACTGTCAGCCAGAGGTCAAGGGGTGGACATCAGGAGAACTTGGGACACTGTATCTCAAGATGGAACGCTGGGAAGCAGCAGCCGATGCATTCCAGACCTCAGTTTGCTTCTATCACGACACCGACTACGCCTACGCAAGGGAACATCTTGGCCTGATATACCATCTGCATCTGAAACGAGTGGAAGATGCAGAAGCATCCTACCTTCGTGCTTTGGAACTTGACCAGAAGACAGGCGATTTCCGAAATCAAGGTTGCGTCAGACAACGTCTGGCAGACCTCTATATCCAGCTGGACCGTTTCGATGAAGCGGAGACCGCCCTTGTCACCGCTATTGAGAATTATCGGGATGCCAATGACCATGCTGCAGCAGCAGCCGTAACATGCAAGCTCGGAAAGTTCTACGTTCAGCAGAGCAACTATCAGAAAGCAGCCGATACATTCCTCGCAGCTATACAGCTCTTCCAGCAACTGAAATCAACAGTCAAGGAAGCGGAGCTCCAAGTTGATTTGGGCGATCTGTTCCGCTTGAACCTTGGAAGATATGCGGAAGCTGAAGCCGCATATCAACAAGCAATAGCATGTTGCTCTGACGAGCGAACTAAGACTCGTGGTGATGCCGAGATGGGCCTGGCGGAACTCTACATATGGAAGCTGGGTTGTTTGGAAAAAGCGATCGAGGTTCTGCATATGGTGCGTGATACCCACCGGCACATAAAGGCTATCCATGGAGAAGCCTGGGCAGCGGGGTACTTTGGTGACGTCTACCGAAAACTTCGCCGATACGACGACGCGATAGCTGCGTTCCTCGAAGCCATCGAGTTGAACCAGCAGGTTGGAAGTGGATGGAACGAAGCTTGGGCACGGGAACATCTCGCCATAGTTCATCTAAAGCGGTGGCCGCGACGCCTTGACGATGCTGAACACCAATTCACCAAGTCCATCGAACTTTACAAGCAGCATGGCACATCTACGGATGCAGCCAGAGCAGCTAGGTTGCTTCACACTGTCACATACTATCGTCTGTAAGATTACTGGCATCGAGTCAAGAGCGAGTCAATTGTGGTACCGTAGGTGCCTGGAGCCGGAGTTTCTTACAGCTTTTTACATCTTTCGGAGTCATTTGTAAGTCAGTATTAGTCATGCTTTCTAGGTATATAAGTCTGTGGTAGTTTAGTGGGACACTCGTTGTTTGAATGTGAGAAGGGTTCCCTGACCATTGGAGCACCTTGACCTATTTATCCAACATTGTCAGCCATCTTCATTGCCACAGTAATGGAGTACCAGCCAATAGAATCCACCACTTTGTCTAAATGACAGCGTCGAATCGCCTCCCAAGACCACCTCTCCGAAATCTCCCGGTCGCTTTTTCTCGAAAATGAAGCGCGTCATTCGTGGAGATGGTCCGTCACAATAGCACAGTCTGTGTCGATTCGTTTTGATCTGCAATTCTTGTATAATATGTATCGTTGTATATCATGAACACTAGTATCTCTCGAATCAGTACTCAGCCACGGAGACAATTGGAAATCTCGGTGCCGCATTCTAGCGAGGACTCTAAGGCCAGATCAGATCAGCTCTCCTCGTTGGAAGATGCACAGAAAAGGCAGCGATGTACCGCCAAAATTGAAGCAAAGCCCGACCGTTGGCCACGAAGCTCCCACTGAGCTAGTATACAATCGAGAAGAACTGCGTCGCGCAGCTGAAGAGGTAATCAGCAACGGTCCCAGCGTCAGCAAGAAAAATCGGTCAAAAAGTCGTCGCACTGTTGCAACACCCTTATTCTCGCCCATTTATGTATGCCGGAACAACACTGGATGAGTTTGGGGAGAGAGCGGATGGCCATCTCTGCGGCATCAGAAATCGATTCCTATGTTTGACCATGCGCTTGGTGATCATTGATACAGTATATTTCAGGACAACCGAGCCCTTTGATGCGCCATCATCCAAGTCCGTTTTTGGTCGGCATGGCGAGCTTCTGTCCCATTTCCGCTCCGCAGCCCGGCTAGTGAAGTGCAAGTTAACTTGAACGTCTGATTGTTAGAACATTATATGGCTGTGAGCTTCCGTCGAGGCGCTTATCCAGTACAGTTTTCTAAGGTGTCATTTTTGTTAGAACATGGCGGTGGCCTGATCTGATTCACCCTTAGCTTTGGTGCATTGATTGTATTGAGATATATTCCACAACATTGATCCATAGGTCCATCAACTACAGGCCATACATCGGATACACTGGATGTGGATATTACATTGGGATAATTCACCGAATCCCCATCAAGTGAATAAAACACCCAGGCGACGGTATCTACGCACAATGAACGGCTGAGTTTCTTAGCATACAATATTTTTCAGATATCAAGTACCGCAATAAGGTGTGATGACTCGTTTTATCCCGTAAAAGGCTAGGTAGGTCAAAGGCAAAAAAAAAGTGGGGACGTGGGGAAAAACATGTTTATCTCCTACGCAATGATTGATCGTCTGGGGTACGAAAGCTCAACGATCAAGAGAACATTAACTTGACAATGGCCCATTTACAACCATTGGCAGACGCCTTGACAACTGCAACGGAGGTACAGTACATTCCTCTTATAGGCCTCCGGTCATCAATCGTTTCTGTACCGAAGCTCAGAGACAAGGCTGACCCATGGTTTAACGAGGAAATTCCTGGGATGGATGAATGCTGAGTCTCATCAATGACCGAGGATCTCACCATGGAAATGCCCAAATTTGCCAATGGGCCATGTGGGACTACCAGACCAAAGGTTGCATAACGTCAATGGTACATGTCATTAACGTCCAAGGACATCAATAATCATCTATTGCACTACCAGGGGAGGGGACGGACTCGCCTATGTTTGACTCAAAGATCCAGGCGCTTCATTGCACGACTCGCATGTTGGTGAGTTCATCTCTACTCGAATGTGGACCAGGCACTTTGTGGCATTCTGGGCTAGCTTCTGGTGATTACCGGTCCAGGCCATTTAGAAACTGACATGTTTTCCCATGCACGAGTCTTGTCGTTCGATGCGATAACACTATATTAGACCGCTGAGGATAAGTCCTTTTGGTGGTGCCTTTTGAGATGGACTCAATCTTGCCCTGGCATTAATTCGTAACATCTGGATTTATAGCGCTTCTTAATTTTGCTTTGACAATAGTTGACCTCATCCACGGGGCTTTTGGAGGGAGATTGTACCAGTCAAGCATATTGCAAGACCATTCGCATTTCGGGATTGCAGAGTGCAATCATGCCGGTCTGTATCTCCCGTTCGCGTCCTTAACGCATGCACACGCATCCGCATTCGTATCGGCAGCCTCCGTCACTTCCCTCTCGCCGCGTGATATCTGCGCCCCCCCCAACACCTCCGATCTTCATGATCGCAGCCCACTTTGCCTCAGGATAGATTGAGATCGTAACCTTCAACTGTCCAATAGTTTAGATGGAGAGTTTTTTTTTAGTTCAGCCTGAGTTTCCGACGAGCCTTTCCACTGTAGCGCAGCAGAATTCATTCTTAGCCCGTGATGTCCCTTTGGCATCCACTCGGGAGACTCGAGACCTTCAGCTCCCTGCCCGATCCAAGTCGTAACCAATCTCGCTATAGAATAATTGCAGCTTGTTATCTCCATCTATTCAACATAGTACCGTCATGGATATGAAGCACTCTCCGCATTATTCCATTCTACATTTTAACAGCCGAGGAATTTGTGGATCAAGGTGGGCAAAATATGTCTTCACACGACGACGAGTAGTTCTATTCTGGCTTCGACGCAGCTATCCCAAATACCTCCTTGCGTGTCGTGGAAAATGCGCCATACATCATGTACCCGCTTCTTTATATAAGTAAAGATATTTAATACAGAACAAGTAAAGCTGCGAAATATTGAGCACCAGGAAAAGAAAGACAAGGACCTGGATATACAGACAGCCATGTCCCTGGCAGCCTTGTCACCAAACCTGGAACCGCATGTCACCACGAATCCAAGAAGTTGAGACGGGACGTCGACATTGAGACACAGGAGCACCTTCCGGTATGATTGCAGCGATTATAGGAAATGGTTTTGCATTGTCTAATATACGACAAATAACAAAATCGAGCAAAAGAAACAGATATGAAACAATCACCGGAATCAACTCTCCATCGACGACTCACCAGGATCTTTCATCTCAGCTCTCAGCCACCACTGTCCATATCCCAGCTCCATGGCGATTGGTCATGAGAACTGATGTCAACGAGGGAAGTTGAACGAGACGCCATGATGGGCAAGCCAAAGGGGAATACTGACATCGAACGAGAGCCTGCGAAACGTGTTAGCAAGAGCACATCAAGAAGCATAATGATACGTACTCTAGACCTAAAAGGCGACGATGCTGGCTGGAAAGAAAGGATTATGAACAAGCTGCGAGACGAATTCAGCGATATTCAGAAAGCAGAGGACAAGGGCGCATACCCGAACGTGAGACGGACCAGTCAAAAGCTCCCAAATATCTTCAACGAAACAGTTCCATGACGCCTCGACGAAGGAGCGGTGACGAAGTAAAAGAAGACGACATAGATTTATAGGACCAAGATATCCGCTAAAGGCAGTTTCACTGCCAATGGTACTGAGCCAGGTCAAAGAAAAGAGGAACAAAGGCGACATACCCGAAGGCAAAAACAAGACCTTCCTTTGACGAAAACAGCGTCTCATTCTCTGCACGAAGAAGCCACCACCATTGTATCCAGTGCCCGAGAGAGGAAGAGGACATGAGGTTCACGCTTCGAAGAGGACGAGATTCCGCTATTTCAGCGAGAACAATGGAAGAGGAGCCTTGTACTCAATAACGGCAATGACGGAGATGGTTGGACTTGAGCATGGTAACTATCCGAGGCAAACAGCCTGCCAAATGAGATCAGCAATGGAAGGAAAGGAGCAAGGGGACATACCCGAGGTCTTGCAGATTCCACCTTCTTCCTCTCTTCGTGACGCATCTCCTCCTTGCTTCCACAACAATATCCTTATCCGTACAACGACCCAGCTCTCCTCGTCTCCCAACAAACCTCCAACGATGGCACAAGAATGACCCTCGACAGCCATAGCTTCGGTAGAACGAGACGATTATGCTGTGGAATGGAATCGACCAGGACTTGCTATATAGATTGAACGAAGGTATTTCCATATTGCTTGGATGAGGACATTGCAGCTGCGAGGGTACGATAAGGATGGAAAAAACGAAGGATGAAGACAACGAAACGTACCTGGACCGCCCTAGACAATAGAAACCAATACCGATAGCTCTAGTCCAGCTCTGTATCCACAGCTCCCGGATCCAACTAGCCGTAGTATTTCTCCATTGACCAACAAGATAGGGAGGGCGAGGAGTAGTCATCCTCGACGAGCGCACCGTGGCTGTTCCTTATCGATCAAGCCAACGCTGTAATCGATGGCACACAAAGGTCGAGCGGCGGAAGCTGGCTGCTGCAAGGGCTTCAGCAACAGACGGATAAGAGGAGCGAATGAACAAACCTTTCATTATTCGAGAGCACAAGCCCATGTATGACAACAATGAGCTCGTTGGCAGAGTCATAAACTCCAGAGCAAAGGAGAGCGTCGAGCTCGAGGGCAAAGGACAACGTCGAGCTCGAGAGCAAGGTCATACTGGAGGAGGGTGAGCAAAGCCCAGACAGACTCGTGGCTGATTTACGGACCTTATCTGCCATCAAAACCAGTCAAAACCACATCCCAGACCACAGAATTCCGGAAATTCAACGCCTAGAAAAATCGGTCAATTGAGGTCATTCACGAAAGCAGAGACCTCACGAAGCCATAAAGAGAACGAAGACTGGTGGTAGAATGTCCTTGGGATTCGCCAGCTGAGAGCTTCGAAAGCGAAGATGATCCAGTGCGACAAAGGTAGGGAAGAAGCCATAAAAACCGAAGCTGGACCCGGGTACAGACTTTCGGATCATCGGCGATTATCGGCTGTCAGTCTCGGGCACAAGCCCGATGGGCTTTGCGCACTTGAAATTGCATGAAACCTTGAAAGCAGTTCGACGGGACGGAAGTCCTCGGGGACTTCGGAGAAATGTGATGGCCCTTGGATACTTAGTTTGATCCTCTAACGATGTCATCTGGAGCAGAATCTCGCTGAGTCCTGCCACCTGGAACAAACCACTTAAACTCAAAGGAAGACTCTCATCGTAAACCGATATTGTGAGCTTTGGTACTGACAATTCATGAATGCAATGATGATTCTTCTTGTCAAGTGGCGCTGTACGGTGGTACAAGGATACGACCTGTTCAGATCGAGTGAAGAGGTTTATGCAGCGCTTGATAATGTTACAGACTACTGATTTCACAGAGATTGTAGTTCCATCCGTTGGACCAAAATAAAAGACCAGTACACTCGATGTCCACTATACTATGGCAACAAGTGTCGGAGAGTACTGCCCTGCGATCATTGAAGCTTCACAGTGGGATATTCAAGTCTGGCCATCACAGGCTCTCTACAACGCCCGTGCCACGCTATGTCGATAGTTTGAGTTCTTGAATCATCCTATGAGTCCTATGAATACCGTCTGGCTGGTCGCGAACTGGACCCAATCAGGAAACATTGAAATAGCTCACCATTTGAGCTCGAACAGAAGAGCAAAATTTATCTGTCGACATTTATCCTCCTGACGTGAAGCAGATTGTTTTCCTCAACCCTCAAAGTACAAGTTGTTCTCGTTGTGCTCCTCTCATGCTATAGACAGCATACAGTGCATGAACGGCCCTTGATAGGTCGCATCGGGTTTCAAGCGAGATCCAAGCACCAGAGTGTCGGCCAACCCTCGGAATTAGAGTTTCTCATGATGATTAGACCAGGGATGTTTCAACGGCCATCAGCTCCATTTGTATTGAATTACTGGTCGCTTAGGCTCCATGAATTAACGAGGAAATTCCTGAGATGGATGAATGCTGAGTCTCATCAATGACCGAGGGATCTCACCATGAGAAATTGGGCCATGTGGGATTACCGGACCAAAGGTTGTGGATAACGTCAATGGTACATGTCATTAACGTCCACCCGTTTGTGTCCTGTTCATCCTCAACGCACTCACACGCATCCGCATTTGCATCAGCCTCCGTCACTTCCCTCTCGCCGCGTGATATCTGCGCCCCCCCATCACCTCCGACTCTTCATGACCACAGCCCACTTTGCCTCAGGATAGATTGAGATCGTAACCTTCGACTGTCCAATAGTTTAGAAGCAGATGGAGTTATTTTTTTTGGTTCAGTTTCTGACGAGCCCTGGAGCGTCGAGGTCCCACCTCTCCTCGCTATGCTCTTGTGCTCTATCTTGTGTCTTGCTTTGTTTTAATCGCCGTTTTCCAGAACCTTGCAAAACGAGGCTGCTTTTTCGCTGAAAATGGTGCTTTGTTCCCGACGTGATACAACACCATTGAATCCTGCTCCAACATCGTCGCTTGACCTCATTCTGTCATCTTGGTCCTTTTGTCCGCGTTGGCTGGAAAGGTATGGTTCGCCCTGAATCTGTTTTCAGCATTATTGACATATTCATGAACGGTCATGGCATATTGGTGGAAGAAAGTCGAATGTCAGGTATAGCTCCTCAGTATTTCCAGCGATGAGCAGACCACTAAATGATTTTCAGCTTTGGGAGACAGTGTTTCAGCTCCCAACGATCATGTCTCCGAGTCGCCACCCAGTCCCATACCGTCTATTTGCGTTATTCATATTCATTCCGACGCCCAGCATCTCTAGTCCAGGCCTCGGTAAATGGCTGTGCATTGAATTCTGGATTAGCGAGAAGCATGCTTCAGTGGTAGATATCGTCACAAGCTGAATCTTGTACGTCGTTCTGCGCCTTTTTAAACGTTGCCTGACTTTGCCATAGCTCTTTCCGACCCCAACGATCTTCAAGACGAATGAGCTAGCAGTAATTCGCAAAACAATATCCACCTCCTCTCGATATGGCGCTCTGACAGATCCATGGACGACGGATGTCAGAACTGCTGGCATTCAAAAGCGCCTTGAGAAGAAGGTACGTTTCAATGAGCTATTTCAATCCGACCTCTAGCTGACGAATCGGCAGCTTCGGGCACCATAGCCGTTGCCTTGCTATCCTTCTGAACACCTATCATGCCCTCCTTCTCAGAGCATCAAGCTCTCAAAGATCTCCTATCGGAAACAAGAAGTACCAAGTAGAGCCAATGTCATTGAGATAAAAGGGAAATGTGACGCTGTCGAGGAATAGGATGAGAGCTTTCAGAAGAGCAAACACAATTGGCGAGATGTATTCGCGGCCCCAATCGAGGAGGAGGTGAATGTGGTAGAGCATAGTGGGCATCTGTCGGAGAGCAGACCTGCAATGCTCGAGTGGGCCCACAGACATTATATCGTTACACATACGATAAAAGTGCTACAGCGAAATACTGTGAACCTTGAAGCTGTAAAACACCCTCAGAAAAGTTGAATGGAACAGGTGAACCTGCGCTCCTGCAAAAATGAGGAGCACCAGAAAAGATACTGCCGACAAAGAGGACCGTGGCCACAGTATACTTGATGACACTTTATCCGATTGATTGCGACATCTTGAAATTTGAATTCAAGGTAAATATTGCACATGAACGAAAGAAGAAACAGGAGACGTTGGGGCAGAGAAACTTTGGGCGTCGAATGAGGGGAAAAAACTGATTATATTCTTCAATGGACGACATTCAGATGCTGCTAATACGATAAGTGACATGAGCATAAGAAGAGCGAGATGATCGCACCTATACTCGACCAGGACTGTTTCCTTGGTCCGGCTAGAACACACTCGCTTGCAGCTGTAACACCTCTAAACTTGGCCACCGCACATCTTCAAGTCCTCATCAGCTTCCACAAGAAAGTATCTGCATCAGCATCAGCAAAGAAGTGACGCAAGGAGCAAGGACAGACCTCGACAAGTTGAAGAAGAAAGCGTAGTAACCAATATAGAGATCGAGCCAATTGAGGAGACGAGAGAGAAAGAATAATATCGCACCTTAAAAAATGACATACGGGATTGTGGGGTCGTACGGGATTGTCGGCGAGTTTGCAGAATCACATTCTTGTCGATGAAGCGAGATTGTAAGGTCGACTGCAAAGCGGCTCGCCCTCGTCGACCATAACCTGCAACAGCCTGTTAATAATATCCAAAGAAAGAGGCAAATAGACGTATCCGACGCACCAAACAAAACCCATCTCCGCCTCTCAATATCTCGTTAACGAAACAACTCTTCAATCCATTCACAACCTAGGTTCTCCATTTGGCAAGGGTATCCCTGGGATGGGGCAACGACCGCAACAATATCCAAAACAGCACTGGCATATAGATTCGACGAAGATATGTCAGCTGGGAAACACGCTAAGCAAAGAATTTTATATTATTACATCAAAAAAGATGGCATTTGACAATCTTTTCCGAAAAGGCTGTAATCAAGCACAAAAATCGCTATTAAGCCGGAAATATAACTGTACAGCTCAGATGGTCACCCAAGGATTTCATCAGCATGGAGGTACTTAAATTAGATCTCATTACTGCTACTATTTGATTCTAATCTACTGGAACTTTGCGAGGTTGGGTGCCCCTTCACAAAGGAGTCGAAATCAACAGTATTGACTGTGAATTCAAGCTGCTGTCTGAGTAGACAGTCCGAGTCTGCTCCAATGGAAAGATGTCCAATCCGCTTATCAGGAATTTCGACTAATTAACAAACCACAGTAAAGGATTGAATCAACTTGAACTTGGATTCCGCCAACGAATATGTAACACCGTGTCGTAGGTACTTTATGGTTATCGGTGTCTTCCTTGAGGCTCAGACTATGTCAAGCAATGCCACCGCACATACCACCTCCTTCCCAGGAAACAATGCATATAGAAAGACGGCATTCGTGGTCGCCGGTGTTGCCCTGAGCACAGCTTTAGCCTGAGAATGGCCAACATGATCATCAGGCTGGTCCAGGAAATGCTCGCCCGATAGTACCCGAGTGGGAACAGGTGGATAACATGCATGATCCATGGTGACCACGACTGGTAAAGTTCGACGAACGTGCTGAATGAGGTCCTGGAGACTGTCACGTTGACGCTGGTAATCTCTCTTTATGAACCACTGCATAAGGCTGTGGAAGTATCTGGTGTCTGGAATATAGAAGTGATCAGTAACGAGTATTATTGGGAATTCCAGGACAGACCAGGCAATGCTACCTGTCCGCATCGACCCTGATGATTTGCCCAGTCCTGCTGCTGACAGCTTTTATCGCAATAAAAAGTATAGAGACAACTGGCGCATCGTTTGAGCGAGATGAATTTGACCTTCTGTAATGGACACTGCTAGAGATAAGCTTTCAACACCAGCAGTGAGATTCGGAATTAACTGACGGTAGAATTCGCACAATGATGAGTTTGCGTGCTCTGCTTGAAAGCAGATTTGTCATCCAGTCTGATGGATACATTCTGGTAAAGCTCCGACCATGGAAGGGATTTTGGCAAATTATTTCTGTCAACAGAGTGATGCCACTTTCGCAGCTCTCTGAGGACACCCGGATGCACGAGGTGCTCATCAATTGATCGAAGGATCAATCCAAGAATGGTGATGAGGCTCGCCATGACTTCCCGATTCCTGCTTCCCGCTGGGTAGGCAGCAAACCAGGCCACAATTTTGGGAATGGTCTGAAGCAGGCCCACTGTGACAGCTTCTGTGATATTCTCCTCGCCCCTGGAATTGAGGAGGGAAAACAAGAAGCGAATACTGATATCCAAGGTCATGGCTTGACTCTCGACCGACATTCCTGCCATTGCAGCAGTGGAACTGCAAGCGGCGAGGAAGCGGCAGATAATACTGATGGCGTTATGCGATAGAACCTTCTGTTGAACGCTCTGCAGTGCGACCATATCGACCGAGTTGGGTTCAGCGACATGGATGGCTTGGATGAGGGTGAGACAAATCCTGATGTGGCCTGATACCCTGCGAGTCGTGGTGGCATGAACTACGGCCTCCATCAAGACATCCACAGTATCAAGCTCCAGCATCAAACTAACGAATACAGAAGGAGTCCCATGCTCAAATGACCGTGTCATGGTGATGGCAGGATAACCTAGCATATGTACAGAAGCGAGGTCGAGTCAGCAAAAGAATTAAACCTGTTTGTTGAGGAAGGGTGCTTTGGTAGATACCACGTACTTCCCCTTCCATATATGTGGTGCAGATGAGCCGAGTTACCACGCGCACAAGGATCTCGTAGACGATGGAATGAAGATCGGATTGACCCGTCATGAGATACAGCTGGGGCTCGATGAGCCTGCTTAGGATAAAGATCATCCAGACCTCAATGCAGTGCCGATCTTTGGCAAAGGCATCAGTCAAGACCTGATGATTCTGGTTTTCAACAGGCGTCCCACCGCTGAAGACGGATAAGGATGCGAGAATCAGCGGTAAATCAGGCACGATATCGTTGATCGTCTGGGACGTAGGGACTTCTTGCGTTGTTGGCCTTGCTTGGCGAAGATTCTGTGCGGCAATAGGAAGCACTTGGTCCTGTATTGCAGGATTTGTCATCCCAAGGGCAGCCAGCCTTTGCAGAGCGGGGACTGAGCCTTGTTTGGCCTGACGAAGAAGCTAGAGTGACCTGTCAGTGATATGTCTCGACTGGATTGACAAGGCCTACCGCCTCCATGGTCAGAGATGACGGAGCGAAGCAAGAATCTTGCGCGAGAATTTTCTGCGCAAACACGAGCAATCATCGGCGTTCGGGATGTCATACATGCTGACTCCGTGCTCTTGAGACCTGGCGGCAGCAAAGTGGATCATCATTTATATTGAGCGGAACGACTGTCTTCCGAAAAATACTAGAGGAGGACTAGGAGACTAAGGTTCAACCATACCAACTCAGATTTTCTTCTATGGACCGTCGTGTGACTCGAATAGCAGGGAAATGGTTGGATGTCTGGCAGTCATATGTTTACCCCAAGTCAACTTCGGTCTCACATTGGTCTCATGCACATAGAAGATCAAGTATGGATCAAACAAAATCATGAGTATCATCATATGACTCCAAAGCATCTGATACGCTGAGGAATGCAAAGAAGTAACAAAGAGTGATGGATGCACTGATCAGATTGTCGCGAAACCTTCAAATTCTAGCACAGGAAAGCAGTAAAATGCCTGAAAGGGGTTCAATAATAATATGATATTATAGATCCAAATAATCATGTAGCTCAAAGCCTTATACATGTACAACGAATGTAGATGGTGAAAGACGGTAAGTACAGAAAGAGATATTAGCTCAGAATGAGCTCATTAGATAGTATCTATGAGGGGGAACTGTTAAAAGGCATGTCAGTCACAGCATACCCTTGCAGGGGCCCAGACCTTCGGAACAATCGATCAAGTCTTGTTCGTTATGTCCAAGCATGGACATCTTGCGCATCGCGGTTGAAGGCGCTTTGGATCTTGGCTCTGCCATTCACAGGCCGTGCGTGAATCTTTTGACATCGTATCAGTTGTCTTAAGATGTTAATTATACATGGTGAACCTCTAGTAATTTATAGAATTGAGGATGGGTGCATTCCATGAACAGGCATGGAAAAAGACGTACTGCAAAGTCTGATTGCAAACGCATCTCTCCTGGGAGTGGGGACTCAACTTCTCCAGGGTTTCCAGGGTCGGTGCTGATGAACTTGTGGTCGGAAAAAGATAGTATATGTATGAACAGCACATACCTCATACGATATATCCCATCCTCTGTGATATCCACATAGCATGTGGATTTAATCCAGACAGCACAGAGATGGCCGAGTATCTGGGCTATCCGCTGCTTGAACCAGTTTCGGAAGCCAGTGAGTTCTTTAAATCAACTTCTTTTGTCCTTCATTTTTGATCGAAATTTGACTGAGCAACTCTCACTAGCCCATAAATTTGAAGATGTATTTATAGGATTAGACCGTAAGTTGTCGGCCACGAATGGAAACTCAAGAGAACTCGGAGATTGACTCTGACAATGAGTCAGAGAATGGCTCAACTTCCTCTGATGACACTTTTCTCTCAGCCAAATCCGACATTTAAATTGAGGTATATATATTCAAATGTCTGGTCTGAAAATATAGTTGTACTTTATCGTCCCAAAGAAGCATCAAGAGTGAAGGTATCAAAAGAATGTGTGGCGTAAGGAGCATCTGATGTATCAATGAATTCAGAAAGCCATTGACAGTGGCAATACAGCAAGACATGGCTGAATTCGGGATCTCACTGCTTCTGCCAAGAAAAAGTCAATGAGAGCAGCTCAAGACGTGGGGGATGATTAACCTTATCCCAAATGTCACAATCTTGACCACAAAGGTCTCTTCCAGCGACATAACTGGTTACGGTAGACCATATCGAGGCCGCAGGCTTGTGAATACCTAAGATATTTAGGCCACATGCTTACATTGTCGCCTTGCTGTCATCAGAGCACCGAAAAATAGAAAAGCAACCAAGAAGCGCTATCTCGAGCCTAGACCAACGGTGTTCGCATGCCCAAGGTAATTCACAAGGCGCCGGGAAGCATCCTGAATCTATATCTGTACAGTTTCCCTTGATAATACATTTTGATCTGAAGCGAGGCCTATGGAAAAGATACTCGTGACAGCGGGGTTCGGTCGATGCTCATAGAAATAGCTCGACAACAGAGCAGCGTGGAATTAACTGGTCGATAAACGTAATGTGGTATTCGTCGAAAGGAGATGATCTGCAACATGTCATCAGCGATGCCAAAAGAAAAAGCAAAATGATGTACAATATCTCTAAACGACACGAACAGCTTGGTCTTTTCACCTAGATCCTTGCTCCCTCGATGGTAGTCTCTCAAGAAATCTCCAATGATGTCGCTGCGACGGCTGCAATGTCGGTAAATCAGCAATGCTCCCATGTCGGTACGACAAAGACAGCGATGAAGCTGAAAGACACGAAAGACACAAAAGGATTATTGTCATATAGATTGGAATAGCTATGAGAGACGAAGAATAAGGATGAGGAAAAATTAAAGAATAAGACGACGAACGTATTTTGCCCAAGGGCAATAAACCGGTTTTCTCCATCGACGACAAAACGGGGCGACAAGACGACGATACTGCAGAAATCATTGCAAGGCACAGGTGTATGGAAGCGGATTCGAGACACGAGAGATCCGATTTGGAATAGACGAGGTATTCCAACTGCAATATAATCAGCAAACGAAACACAAATAAGAGAGCGAAATGCACCGTGGCAGAAAAAGATTGCTATGACGATCTTAGTCTCGGTGCTTGACAATGGACACGAGTCGCCGGTGGACAATGGGATCGAGTCGGCGGCGAGCAATGTATTCGATCTGGTATCCGAGCTAGGAAGCTAGTTCAGCAAATGGAAGACGGAGAATAAAGATAAAACAGACCTGCAGCTCGATTCCATTATCCATTCCAAGGCAAAACCGAGCAAGATGGCGGCGATGACGAGCGCAGGCTAGGCAAGGCATCGACTTTAACAATGACTGGCTTATCGATCAATGCTTCGCCATTATGTATCGACGACGAGAAGACCGAACAACGGAAGGCGCTAGCTAGCTCCTGTAGCGACATCAGGAATAGCCATGGAAGAAAAAGAAGAAATCCACAAACCTTCATTGATCACGATTACCTTGTTGGAGGCAGCGACAAGCTCGTTGGAACAGCAATAGGCTCGTTGATAAAAGCAATAAGGTCATTGACCGTGCAAGGACAGAGCACCCTTGGCTGACGAGACAGGTCCTGAGGCAAATTCCAGACGAACAAGACTGGTTTACCTACCCGTCCAAAACGAAGGAATTCCACGAATCCACAAAGGGTTTGCATCGTCTATGGAGGGTTATGAGGCGCCTTGCTATCATATTGGATGGTCTGCTGTGAATGCATGGATATCGGAAGAAATATCTGAGAAAGCTATCAGCAAGTTGGGTAGAAACAAGAAAGGAAGGACGCACTGGGAACAATGGTATCGTGGGACCAAGGCAAATCAAAGAAGCGAGGCGTGCGAACTGTATAGCTCACCGGAAAGCGCCGGGCACACATGTACTCCAGTTCGATCCCCGAGTTCGCTAGTCTCCTAAATCATCCTCTAGTATTTCTAGCAAGACAGTCGTTGCTATCAATATAGAGTCTGATTCTTGACACGCCCATCAAACCGTAGTTCAACATTCGGGTCACGTGTTGATTTGCGCGATACTTCAACTCGTCGTTGTGGTTGTTTCTAGACACATACAAAGCGAGGAATTGTTCTGGATATCATCCTTGCTCTGTTTCCGGCGCAAGACTCTTCCAGACGCGTTGCAAACGCGACTAGGATCCGGAGGTATGCCCAAATGCGGGTCAAATCCCGCCAAATGCTTATAAATTTATTTCCTAATCGGTCAAATGTTGAACTACGGCTTGATGGGCGTGTTTACAAACAGACTACGAGTTCGCCACAACATTCAATCTCACATTATAGTGAATAATTGGCGGAAAAAATGTTATATTTTTTTTAAAAAAAAGACGAAAAATTCTATGGTTGCGAGCATCCATGACGCCTGCCATTCTCTCCTCGATGCAGTCCATCGCAGTTCAAATCCAACCGTCGCCTCAAATGGGTTTCTCTATGCTAAAGTTCAATTACACCGGCCACAAGGTGAGCAAGGAATTGACCCGATGACAGTTGACATCACTCTCTCATCGAGTTCATCACTAAATCCAACGTCGCCTCAGATGGGTTTCTCTATTGCATTTGATAGGTACGTCTGCGACGGTTAAAATCAGCCTCCAATTCACCCCACTAGGACGGTTGAAACCACTCTTCAGTTCTACCCACCACAGTTCAAACCAAACCGTCGCCTCGAATAGGCCTCCACTGTCTCTAGTAGGCATTCAGCTCCCTTCAATATACTAATGTACGGAAAGGCCTTGACCACCATTGGTCAACACTTTTACCACTGGGTGGTCGACGGATGTACAACCGGTGACCAGCCTCCTACCCCCTTTTCGACAGATAGCTCTGGTCTGTTCACGCATGCCGTAGTGGACCACCTTCATTGGTGTCACCGGGAAATTCCCTGCCGGTGAAGAAACCACCAATCTGTTTAAAACACTCGGACTTTGGCCTGGAGCTTTCCATTTCCAGCGACGTTCCAACTTAACATTCAGCATATTTAACGTGTTCTCCGTCACCGTCTATCGGGATATGCATTCCCAGACCTTGATTGGATCTTCAAAGGCAGACGAAAAACCATTATATATGGTGACACAATCACCCTGTGTTTCCGTCTTAAGGTCTATGCGCCAGAAATATCCACGCGTCGATGTTCGGATACTTATTCAATGGCATCTCCAGCGCGAGGGATAGAAGGAAAATTTAGACGGATTGCAGGGAAGACCCGTTATTTGGGCGTGGATTTAACCACCCGTACCCCGTAGAGATAAGAGTGTGCCGCCGCCAAATATTAGTCAGACTGTTTCTACAGAGAGCAAACTAATATATACACGAACGGGGTTTTTTTTGGCCTGATTAAAGCGGGGACCTTTCCGGGATATCCGGGCCGATACAAGAACTCACGCCCCTGGTACGTCATTCGTTGTTCTTCTCTTCAAGTTCTTATGCCATCGCCGCCTCCCCTTCCACCACACCTACATCCCACCAATTGGGCTGAGCTGGATGAAAAGGATGCCCTCAAATTCTGGCAACATTATGAGGAATTTTTACTGGGGCACGGCTATTATATAATGGGGAGCAAAGAGTACCTGACGCTGGGACGAGGAGTAACGGTCCCCCTACCTGCTTTAGACCCCTTTCAACCGAAGGACACGGAATTACTTATTCATCCATCATAGCTATGCTGCAGATCTGCTCTCCACTCGCACATTTTCAGGCTGGCAACCCGTACGTTTCATCTTGTGTGCCCCGACCAAATCCTGACCCGATGCGCATACTTAGGGCGTGGATATCTGTTTCGGCATAGATCGCTTCCTGCGACCAGTGTTTTTCAAGGCGGTGGTTCCTCAAATCACTGAGCTTAAAGCGCTGCGCCGGGTGACAAGCCCCTCGCTGCGTTCAGACCGGCGGAATCACATAATCCCAGTTCTCAACTTCCTCGACATGCCCTTCTTTGTTATTGTCGTGATGCCGGCCTGGGATTTGACTGGAACTCACCGCCGTGTGGAAACAAGAAGACCCGCGGAGAAATGGCAATAAAGCTTACCGAATGACTCCAATTTCTTCATGAGAATGGCGTCACTCATGGAGTAGGTCTTTCTTTCCCCTCTTTACTGTTGCTAAGTGCTCGGTTAAGGACATTCATCCTCACAACATCCTAGCACAGGGAGGCGCGCACACTGGAGACCTGCGGGAACTTGGAATTGTGTTTCTTGACTACTGCAGCGAGCTGAACATCAGTCAGCCTCCGTGAGCGGTCCGATATTGAGGAAGGACCAACGACCGTTTTGTTTGAAAGGCTGGGAGGTCATCTGTGCATCGTAAGTAATTCTGGCCTCTCTGCCAGTAAAATAAACGGCCGGTGAACGTGTTGGAGCGCATGATTCAACCGACGACGTGTCGTATCGAACAAAGATCCGATAGACCTGTAACCCCGCAGTGCTGGCGACTCCCGAGGTCTTGATGATCCGTACCCGTGTTTGCCCGTCAATTGTACTGTCTTCTTCCCGTTTCCTCTTGACGAATCGTGGTGTAAGCAATGCCCACAGGCGGCGCGTTGCCACAGTTATTTTTATATCTTTGCTTGGTTGTTCTTGGCACTGAAGTGTAGATCTGAGCCTTCCGGAGCGTAGGAGACATCAGACAGAGTTGTGCAAGTCGAAACTGGCCCTGGATTGGCTCTCGTCCCCTCATTTTTCTTGGAATCTCGATGAATCTGCTACCTGTTCGCCCACTGACAGTTGCTTCAAGAGAGCGACTGAGAGTCGCGGACGGGATCGGACGGGATCTTAGGCAGTCGTATGGTAATGTCAGAACTGTTCGAATTTGGGCTGACCTCGACTGATCAGGCTTGATACTGCCGTGCCAGGGAATGCATTTATTTATCCATCATCTATCCCACCGAACAATTCTCTCCTCTTCCCATAATGTTTCTCTCCTTCCTCTTATTCTTTGTCCAGCTCTTCTCTCTTTCGTTCGCAGATGTCACCATATATTATGCTCCTGGACAGCAGCGGCCACTGGCTACCGGCGCTGCCGCAGCAGCAGCCCAGGCTTCCCTGGTTCCTGGAAAAAGCTACGCTGTTCTAAATACAACAGAGTTATTGCCTCCAGCCCCACCGAGTCCTTTGCCACCGATGCAGTTCAATATTGCCGTCGAAAACAGCGCACCATCTGGAGTATCCATCAACCAAGAGGCTGGTTTCCTTGGTTTCTCCGTTGAGATGTCTGTAGCCAACCAAATTCGTATGTATTGTTCCTCATACGTTTGCACCATGATTGACTATGGATATCCTAGTCGGAAAAAATTCGTGCGTCCTGAGGATCTGTTTGGGGTTTGACTGACGTCGATGGAAAACAGGTCCCTTATTGCAGTCCCATTTCTGAATTTGATGTCTGCCTTGACAGAGCGCTCTGGTCGTGTGAACATCAGAGTTGGCGGGAATTCTCAAGAACAAGCCACACTTGTCGATTCGGTACCCAATGGCAGGGTGCTGGCCAAAGCTTCTCGCGAGGGCCCGTCGACTCCAGCATGTACATTCCGAATCTTGTTTGATTGCGCTGAATTTTCGCAGACTAATACACCTACACTTGATTACACACTGGACCTCCTGATTTTGATGCGAAGCATCTCAGACCTTGTCAACATACGCTGGTATCTGGGTGAGTCAGCCAGATGTTGAAGTTGATTGGGCTGATCAAACGTATTATAGGTGCTCCGTTCAATGATACATCACATTTGAAGCTCGACATCATTGAGCACGGACAGGCAATTCTTGGAGATTATCTTCTTGGCATTCAAGTTGCTAATGAGCCCGACTTATTCGCTAAAGGTGCTCGTGCAAGGCCTGAGGTTAGTCTCTCGTCTTTTGCTCTCTTCATTACTGACTTGCCTAGAACTGGACTGTCAACGACTATATCGGGCTCGGTATTACAGATTTGGACATTGAACCAAGGCTGATGTTCCTGTAGGAAATTAGGACCTTCATCGCTGGGGTTAACGATGATGCGGCAATCACCAACAAATCAATGCTTATGGGGCCCAGTCTCAGTGGAAATGGACTCTTTCATGAGAGCGATGTCTGGGCAGCGGGATTCCTCGATGCGGACATACTTGACATAATGTCCTATCTCACTGTCGAGCGGTACGTCTGGCTGTACGATGAATCACATTTCTGATCTCGGGACAGGTACCTCGACGAGAATTGTGAGCTCTTCTTCGGAGGAAATATTAAGAATCCCCAGGATTTGTTTCCAAACTGTAAGTCCTGTCCCGTCCTCTTGTAGTATTGCGCTCATTGGTTGTAGTCCTGACGCACAAGGCTACGAAAGGTCTTATCAGTCAATTCCTCGAGACGCCGAATAAGGTCGCAATTCCAAACAGGAAGCCATATATCATGATGGAGACCAACACTGCTGCTTGCGGCGGGTTCCCTGGAATCAGCGACTCGTTTGGTGCTGCTTTGTATGTCGCTCGGGATCATCGAACCTAGACTGACTGTTTGGCAGATGGGGACTTGATTATGGTATGCAGTTGGCCCATTCCAATTTCTCGGGAGGCATGATGCATGTCGGTGGTTTGACCGCCTTCTATAATGTGAGTGTTTTTCGACGTCTTTTCCTGCAATACATTTATGCCTCTACAGCCCTTCACACGTAAGCCCAGATCTTGAAACCGCTGTCCGAGTTGACCTGGACAATAGCTTCCGCAACCAACGAGTCATCTTTCCATGGCTGGAGTATTGGCCCTATTTATTATTCAATCTTGGTAATGGCCGAGGCCATGGGTCCGACGAATGCATCGCAGATTATTGACCTCAAAGCTAACAATGACAATGAATTCACACCAGCATATGCGATATATGAAAATGGCGCACATGCTCGTGTAGCATTGTTCAACTATATTGACGATCCAAGTGGGGCCGGCACCTATTCAGCTACGATTTCGATTAATGGCGGATCGCCACTTTCTCAAGTAAAAGTCAAGTGCGTAATCCCTACTTTCGGATTCCAAATACTAATCAATATAATCTAGATACTTGACAGCCCCTTCGGTCTCGACGAAGTACAACTATACCTGGGCGGGGCAAACCTTCGGTGGTGTTTATGAGTCGGACGGCCGAATCAAAGGAGAAGTAGACGTCCAAACCGTGACTTGTAACGGGGGGAATTGCGTTATCAAGGTCCCAGCGCCGGGTTTCGCATTAGTCTTCCTCAGTGAACAAGCATTGGCGGGTTCCGATACCGGCACACCGGTAACATTCCCAACTACTGTTTTCACGAAAACACTCAATACGGCGACTGTCGATCCCAGTCTCTTGGCGACTTCCAATGGACATCAAGGATTTGTTGAAGGAGCAGGGGCTGGTGGCAGTACAAGTAGAAGTAGTGTAAAGAACGATGCTACGAGAAGGGCAGTCGCTTTCAGCTTTGCATGGTCTGTTGTGTTTGCGTCAGTAATCGCTAGGATGTTCTTGCAGTAATCAAATTTATAGCTTTTGATTTCATTTATAATAGAGTGTCTCGGGCTCTGTGATACATGTATTTCATTACCCTGATGGCGCATCAAGCGCATCAAAAGCGGCACTAGTCGGAATTAGCTTGTCCTGATCAGGACAAGCCGCAATCAAAGTGCCCTTCTCTCTGTTTAAAAGACCCTCACGCACCGCGGAGATGAAATGAATAGCCCTGGTCTCGTAGCTTCCATCGCACCTTGCCTCAAAGATGCTTCATAATACCAAATACCAACCAAATACAGCACCACAAGGAAACGCGCGGCGAGCGTGAGGTGGCAACTCTAGCCTCGTATGTGCGTTGGGTCCGACAGGAATGAGAAGGTCCGCCAGCTGCCACGTGGACGACCGTGCGTCCGACCACGCATGATGGAAGATGCGCCAACTTTCACCTACTCAACGTATTTCTGCTCCCGAAAGGCTTTGCCAAACTACTACTATATTCTCAAACTGACTGGCTTTCCGGGTTCCCCGATTTTGCAACACCGTGGTTTGGTTCCATCATTTCAAATTTCCACCAGCTCAATTATGCTCCATGGATCTCAAAAGAGATTGTATTCCGGATCAGACGAGCGGAGACCATTGAAGAAAGGCTCCATCGTTGGAAAGCACAAATAATGCTGAGGAGGTCAAATCAATGGCAAGGGACTCTCCCGATTGTATGAGTGGTGTAACATCCAGGATCCGCAGGACCTTCTGTATGACATGCAGGAAAAGTCATTTAGATGTCCTGTCTCCTTATCCCGTCTGTCGGGGTAATTACATGCCATCTTCTGGGCCTATTGTATCTAACGATTCTCTCTCTATCTGATCCAACGAGCGACACGTATCTGGATGAACTGCATGAAACTTGATACTGGAAAAGGCAAAAGTGTCTTCTTTTCCGAGTCGGCTATCTAGCTCGCGGACGTGGAGCATGACTCTGGTTGAGAGCAAGGTATGCATCACACGCTGAATTCTGGATATCCGTCATCGGAAGGGTCAGACTAAAATTTGAAAGGTATGCATACGTGTTTAGGAGATCCCATAGCTCGGGCTAAAACTGGTTTGAATGCGTGCAATGCGACGGAAGGCAAAGACGTACTGGTGCCGCAATCATGACAACGACATTGCCCAGGTGAAAGACTGCGAATCCGATCATTCTCACTCCATCGAACTCAGTGGATATTGAGGACTCGCAGAACTGATAGACAAAGTATAAGATCCCGTCTCTGTACAAGACATAAACGAGCTGGTTTTTACTGCCCATATAGCGCTTATATCCGATCCAAAGTGTAAGGAACATCACGACTGGGATAATTCAGTATACTGTAAAAATATGACCTTAAGTTCAGTAACGCGTAACAGGCACCCCTGAACTCACTTCCTACCAGTGTTCGTAACGCATAACAAGGCCGCCTGAACTGACATTTTTCGAGCTGCGTGACGTTTCAGGGCTGCCGGAGCGGCCGGCTACGCCGGCACAGGCCAAAAATGAACTGAACTTCAAGCCATAACACCAATTTTCGGCACCTGAACTGACTTCCGGCCAAGTTCAGCCGTAACGCGTAACAATGGGTGAACTTAAGGTCATATTTTTACAGTATAGGCAAGTTGTGGTAGGAATTACTGACCGAATTCATCGAAAACAATAAGAACGTAGACTATGAATATAAGATTACTTGAACGAAGGGGATAACATCCGGATATGGTTGGTGATGGCGGAAGACTGACTTCAACAAATTATATATCAGTGTTGATTGCATCGAGAAACACTCACATTGTATCTCTCTAAGATATTTGACCATAAGGACAACTGAGGGGACGACAATTGCCTTAAGACGATTATGAGTAACAGCAACACCGAGACTGATGGGTCACAAACCAGTGATATTATTGAAAGAACCTTCAAGACTCTCATGCTTTGTCCCCACAATGCCCATGTTCGGAGAAGCAGGATCGCTGAGAAAAATAGGATCAGCTATCGAATAATTGAGACGAGATTGCTGACTCTCTGCTGCTATGATGCCCACCACAGTGGTCCCTACAAAATATTTCAGAGCTAGACAGACAGCAAAGAGATTCCACGAACAAATGTTGAAAGAATAAAGGATATGACACCCCTGGTACTATCAGTCAGCTGCTGCGAATGACTTCGAAGTACACACCTGCGGTGATAGAGTCCGATTAAGGCTGTCTGAGTAACCCTGGGCTCAAATTCGCCATTCAACGAACGTTGACTCACAGTAAACCACCAACGGCAGGTCCAGGACCGTGATGTACCGGGCCGTAAAATACAGTGATGTCCCGAATCCCATCTTGGCGCGCCAAATCAATCTTAACTAGCACGGGATTAAACTCTCAATACAGTGAGCAGCGAAATGACTACTTCACCATCCATCGTCAACAACGAGTCGTAGATCTAGTCGATCAGTGAGTTCACAACTGTCAGCATGACAAATAAAAGACCGCACTAGTAGCGCAAGGCTACAAACTGTCAAATGAGTCAGATAAACCCACCAATATAGACATTCAGCTTCAATCACCGTTGACATACTGAAAGTAGATTAGATGAATCAGGAAAATACCGAAGAGATACTCACTGTGACCGCCTGTAAGAGTTGCGCAGAGTGAACCAGGGATTCCATAGGCACAGGGTAAGGACTGGATAATCAGTGAAGCTGCTCACCTTATATACCGGAATGATAGTGAGTTCCGCGAACACCGCGGGACAGATCATAGCCCGAGTGCCAGGCTTTCAAGGTGGAGATTGAGTGTTATGGGGATTTGGTGAGGATTGGAGTCTTCATGGAGGTAACTGACACCGCAAAGCGGTGCACTCCTACTAGTGTCTGCACCGGCGCCCCATTTCACATCACTGCGGCGTCAACAGATTCTTGAGAACCGGCCGTCGAGAGAGACCGTGCCGTTAGAGGTTGCATGTGCGCGCGAAGGAAAGCTTTGTCGATCCTCGGAGGCTTCTTTACAGAAACTCAAAGCTCCTTCTGGTTGTCAAGTTCATCAGCAAGATAACATATAACTTTTTTTACTTGTACAAGTAGTACGACACGCTAAAATACGCTAAAATACGGAAAAAGCGCAAAAAGCGCACAAGTGCCAATGGACATGTCCGTTTTCCTAAAAAGCGCAGATCCAAGTATGCCTCGACAAGTGTAACAAGCGCAAAAAGCGCAAAAAAGCGCAAAAAGTATGAAAAGTTCAAAAAGGAAGTAGTAACATTTTGAAAGCCAAAATAAATGAAAACGGGAGAGAAGCGATATTCCCTCAATTTATACAGGCAAGCATAACGAGACAAACAGACAGACCCTTATTCAAGTGTATTTGTCCCGTGTTATCCCGAATGAAAAGAGCATTGGTCAATAGTGAACAGTCAGACGTAAAACAGGCTTACTGGCAGACCAGATCCCATACCTGACACGCTGAGCCGCTGACTTGCCCAACAGACACCAAGAGACAGGAGCTCAGAAAAAGCTCACGCAATTCGAGCAGCCACTGAATGGTCGCTCACCTGTGCCAGGCGCTCGTGGCTCACAGCAACCTATGAAATAGTCAGGCCACATAGTCTTGACCAGATAGCGTAAATATATACCTAAAGGCTGCAGCATAGAAAGCCATCAGCTTGGAGTACAGTGAGGAGATGCGTACCTTGGAGGCCTAACGACGCCAGGAATGCAGGAGAGCTGCTAAGGGTCAGCAAGGATATTGTATTCATAAAGGAGCTGGAGGAAAGCTGGTAGCACCGAAGAAAGGAGAAGCTCAGGCAAGAATCACGATGGTGGGAGAAGAGAATAAATGTTGACCGGTCACCGTGGGTGGAGTTTAAATAAAATCAACATGACGTGATCGAGCACGTGAATGCTGACGAGTCACGACTTACCGATCTGACGGCTTGCCGATGGGAAATTTCCATGCGGATCATTCCATCACAGAAGGTGGCGACTGAGTGAAAGATGATGGTCATATGTATAAAGTAGTACAGTATATCAGAGTGCACTTTTCCGCTTGTAACAAGCGGGAATACGCAAAAAGCGCACAAGCTATATGTAATTTTGCTGATGAAGTACGCGAGGCGTCACGCAACCAGATTTTACACCGTGATATTCCAGGGTTAAGTATAGCAATCAAGAGAGTGTGTGTAGGTACTGGAGGGCAAGGTATGAAAGAAGCCTGAGCTCGAGAGGATCATGAAAAGAGTGATCGGTCAAAGAAAGTCTAGAAGAAACAACGGCCCGGTGACAATGCGCAAGCCGGGCCGAGCTTCAGTCAAGAGGTCACGGCGTGGCCCACCAGTCACATTCGTCGAGGCCAAAGCCGAGGTTACACTCGGAAACAAGTTACGTCTCCCAATACCCTCCCAGAGGCCCAAAACCTTCAAGCTGGTACCTAGCATGGGCCTGCTAATTAGTTTGTGAGCGAACTCCGCCTCGATGCTGCAAATCGAGCACAAGAACGATCAAGCTCGGACTGGCTTCTAAAATTGAAATCAGTCCAGCAGCAGGTCTGGCAGCTGCTCCGAATAAAAATGGATGGAGCCCTTTGAGTGAGCTGTAGCAGGATAAGGCTCCTAGGTGATTATCATCGGTGGGCAAATTACCGATCTTCAAAGTCGCGAGAGATGGATAGCAGACAACAGAGTCAAAGGGGTCTGTTGGCGGGACTATCTAGCAAAAGATGTCTGAGTTTCGGAAACTTCAAGGTCCTGGGTATCTCATCGGGCGCAAAGTTACAGAAAATTGTGCAACTCTGAAGATTGACCATGTTCACCAGTCCAAGAAAGCCGAGACGCGTATGTGGAGTAGGGGAAATTTGCTCGTGATAAGAACAAATCTGCGTCTAAGGCAAATTGCAGGCTCTGAGCGACTCGAATACACCCTCCACTGAATCGAGTCGGGGGGAAGACTGGGTTATCTTCTCGAGGAACAGTTGCGACAACACAATCGACGGCGACGAGCAACTACACTCGATCACCGTGAGCTTGAATATCTCCAGACATGCAGTTGACCTCACAATTGGTGAGAGAATAGTGTAGGTTGCCATGTCAAAGCCTATATTGGGTGAAAGGCTACGCCAATGGGATGAAGTTGGAAGGAGAAGACGAATAAGAGGGGAAAGTGGGGAGAAGGACTCGATATGCACGTCGAGAGAGATTCCACTTGTCCTGTGGATTTGAAGAGCGAGCAGGCAGGATTTCCGCAGCATTGCTGTGAAATCCTTGAAATCCTCGTTGAAATCGCCATTTCGGTTGCTGAGCAAGATCGTGGTCCATAAATTGAGACATTCTACCGCAACATGACGCCAGCTCCGAGAAACCTGTGCCACCCTCCGCGGCATGAATTCCTCAATCGACAGCGTCGAACAAGAAGATGGGATTACTGCGGCCTCTGCAGGGGCAGCATCAGCGAGCATGAGAAAGATAAGACGAAGGACATCAGGTGGAACTTTGCGAATAGCGCGAAGAATCATCTTGTCGTCGGCGATGATATGCTCCAGGTGTCGCTCTTCCGTTCTCAGGCTCCCTAAATCCCCGTTTGATGTTGCAATATCTCATTTTACGAGGGCCAAACGCGCGGAGTGTATCGCAAGATCATGTATGACGGCTTTCGTCTCCGCATCACTGAGCTCGTCGTTGGAAACATTGAGGAGCTTGCGATCCAACCTAGGATCATGACTCGTTGGCGGATGCGAGCAGTCTAAGTACTAGCCATTCCTGAGCTAATTATGGTCAGTCCGAGAATCAGCTGAAGCCCCTACTGACCTGGGGCGACCTGGGATGATGACGGTTACGCCAAGGCAAGAGAAGGCACGAGGTTTCTATAGCTTGAGTGAAGCCGGTTACTTTCCCATGGGCTTGCCGACTCCGAGTGAGTCAGCTTCTGAGACAAAGCCGCGGAGATAGGACTACACGTGCCCGTGAGATCTCAATCGAGACTCCGATTGTTACTCCGAAACACGTCTTCAACCACATCTTCGAAAAATGAAACGCGGCTTCTTGCTCAAAGCTCAGGCCAAGAAGTCCAAACCTGAATCTAGCAAGCAAAATCATTCGATGACTGCAGATGCTGACAAGCTGGAGGACAAAATCGCTGGTCAGATTTCATTTTCTTTGTCCATATGGTCGTCCCAAAATCTGAAATATGGAATAGATAAGGGTGAATATTGTCTAGCAAAATACGGGGTGGTGAAAGACACTGGCAGTGCTCCATATGATCACCGAAACCCTGATTCTGAATGCGAAATAGGACCCCCGCCAGGATACGTCCCACTACCAGTCATCGACCCTAGGGAGCGCACTGGCGAGGAGAAATGGAACCCCGACGACGATATCGATGTTATAACGCGAATGCCGCCGCCTGAGCATCCAAATCTGCCCGAATTGGACCAAGCCTTCACGGAATGTCTCATTACCGGATGGACCAAAAAGGCCGCCCTCAGATATCCCGGTTTCCCATCTGCTGTTCCTCGTCCTTCGAAGCCAGCTCATCGTATTGCTAAGACCCCGAGAAAAGGGCTTGCAGTATTTGCGACTCGGAAGCTGGCTGCAGGAGAACTTTTGTTCGCCGAACGACCTTTGATCATCATGCCTTCTGCCTTGCCCGTTCATGGTCCCAATTTGACGGGGTATAGCAGGGATCAGATCCAGCAAATAGCTCTCCAGGATACTGAGCGAATCCTTGAGGTCATGGTTGGGCGGATGGACGAGGAAGACAAAGCTAAGGTCATGGCTCTCCATAATTCCCATACCAAAGACGGTAGCGGTCCTCTCATGGGAAGATTCCGAACAAATGCTTTCGGAGGTGTGAAGGAGTTGCAGCACAAAGGTTAGCTATTTGTTTCTTCGATCGACGGCCACTAATATGGAATTCAGGGCTTTCCAACTATGAATCTGGCATCATTTGCGATGAAGGGTCTCGCTTCAATCACAGGTAAAAGTTTCTTCGACTCTGAAGAACCTCATATCTGACATGATAACAGCTGCAGCCCCAACGTTCAGTTTAAATGGGACCCCGCCTCCTTCTCCATGAAATTCCTCGTCCTTCGTGCAGTCGAAGCTGGAGAGGAGATCACCTACAGCTACTCCAGTTGTGGAATAACCCCGCCTGCTGCCGAACGACAGAAAGCACTCGAACCCTACGAGTTCAGATGCACTTGTGCAGCATGTCTCCATCCAGAGATTTCCGATCTCCGTCGCCAATCGCTCGAAGACGCTTTCATGGACCATAAAATCGACAATGAAGCGAATGCCTGGGTCAACAATCTTACTCTATCCGACGATCATATGGTCTTGATCCTCAAACGCCATCTGGATGTCTGTGAGCTCGAAGGGCTGCAAGCTAGCGTCGAGTATCAGGAATGCTGCACTTGGCTGACCACCTGTTATGCTTGGCTTGCCGACGAGGAGAACTGCATGAAATATGCTCGGATGGTGGCGGTTTCTGAGGGTCAAGATCCGGATAAAGTGGACGTGGCCAAGTATAAGAGGGACGGTTTGACTTGGGGATTGAGATTGAAATCGAAGACTATGCAAAAACAGCTCGCTCAGACACTGGATGCGTTGGAGAAGTTGAACGCCTCCCGCGCCTGATCATCGGGATATAATCATTGTTTCGTATATTATCTTGTAACCGCTTAGTTTGCACTGAATTGCGATTGAGGTCCCTGCCGAAGATCTACCGACGTATTAGGCCCCCGCCAAAACTCCGCTTTGATGGCTATTCAACTCCGACGCAACCGAATAACACGCTTCTTCCCTTTGTCTTCCATCTTCCCAGGCGAAAATGAAGCGAGGTTTCCTTCTCAAAGCTCAATTCAAGGATGAGAAACGAGGTCTAGACAAGGCGACCTCGAGCAACGTCGAAGCGGCACCGACGGCTTCTGGTAAGGCTCTGTGGCGGCTCCCATTCTGATTTTGATTCTCTGTCGACAGAAGGCAAAGACGTCAAAGTGCGAGATGCAGCTGTAAATCACAAAGGTAATGCCGCTGATTCCAATCTCGAGAACAACGTCTCAGTTGTTCTAGCAGCTCCTATTGGCTTCAAACAGGGGATATACGTCAAGGAAATCACCGCACCTCAGGAAAAGCGCAATCCTCCAGACAATTCGCTGATCATGACGACACTGCCGCCTTACGAACATCCAAATTTGCCGAATAGAGAGGATGGCTTCACGCAATGCTTCATTTCCGGTTACATCAAAAAGATAGCACTGAATTATCCTGGATTCCCAGCAGCTGTTCCTCGACCTACCAGTCCTGCTTTTCGAATCATGGAGACAGAGTCAAAAGGGCTAGGTGTATTCACGACACGCAAGGTCTTGGCTGGAGAGCTTCTGCTCGCCGAACGACCATTGCTTATCACCCCTTGTGCCCTGTATTCTCGGGACCCGACTACATATAAAAGTGGATATACCGATGCTCAAATCTCTCAGATTGCTCGGGATGAGCGTGAAAAGGAGCTCGAGATTCTCATCGGTCGCTTTCTCGATGATAAGGAGAGGGCTAGAGTCATGGCGCTGCATAACGCACACCTGGATGATGGTAGTGGTCCGATTTTGGGCATCGTGCGCACGAATGGTTTCGTAGGTCCAGAAGAGTTGCAGGAAAAAGGTCAGCCAGTATGTCTTCTATCCCTTAGAGTCACCAAAACGGGCGTTACAGGACTCAAAGGCGACGAAGGCTCGTATTCCATTCTATGTGACCAAGGTTCTCGAATAAATCACAGGTAAAGTTACTCTTCCTTCCTTGTATTATCCACAGAACTCAAAGATTTACAGCTGCAGCCCTAATGTAACATTCACCTGGGACGCTGCTTCTTTTTCCGCCAAGTTCCAGCTTCTCCGTGATGTCGAGGCTGGGGAAGAAATCACTTTCTCCTATTGCGGTCCCGCCCTACTCCTATCTCGCGCTCTACGCCAAAAGGCTCTAAAGTCCTACGGTTTCGAATGCACCTGTACCGCTTGTCTCAACCCACAAGTCTCCCATCCTCGTCGTGAAACTCTCCGACAGGCTTTCGGACAGATCACTGCCGGTTCCGCTGCCCAAGATATTCAGCAGTGGCTACGTCTTCCCGATAGAGAGTTTTTGCGCCTCTTTAACAGATATATGGATATTCTCGAGCTCGAGGGACTCCAAGGGACCAAACCTTACCAGATGTGCTGTCTTTTGCTGAGGTCGAGGTATATCTGGCTGGCGGACGAGAAGAATTGCGTAAAGTATACTCGCATGGAAGCTACTGCTCGAGGGAGGAACTTGACGGATGGCGAGCATTTGGCCAATTGCAAGGCAGAGGATCAATGGGGTCGCTCCCTGAAGACTAGACGCAGAGTTTATTAGCACTTTTGACAGTTTCTTGTAGCTCGAGCTTGTGAATCTACAGATTATTCGATTTCTTATGTATCTAGGCATAATATTTGAGTCTCTCGCTGCTACAACGCTTCTGGCCTCGTTTCTGACTGACCGATGCTCCGTGGATCATAAATATAATCAGACAACGCGTCCGAAACGCGAACGGGCGCAAGCTCCAGTCCATGGCGTAACGGGGGGAATTGCGTTATCAAGGTCCCAGCGCTGGGTTTCGCATTGGTCTTCCTCAGTGAACAAGAATTGGCGGGATCCGATACCGGCACACCGGGACATTCCCAACTACTGTCTTCACGAAAACACTCAATACGGCGACTATCGATCCCAGTCTCCTGGCGACTTCCAATGGACATCAAGGATTTGTTGAAGGAGCAGGGGCTGGTGGCAGTACAAGTAGAAGTAGTGTAAAGAATGGTGCTACGAGATGGGGGGTCGCTTTCAGCTTTGCATGGTCTGTTGTGTTTGTGTCGGTAATCGCTAGGATGTTCTTGCAGTAATCAAATTTATGGCTTTTAGTTTCATTTATAACAGAGTGTCTCGGGCTCTGTGATACATGTATTTCATCACCCTGATGGCGCATCAAGCGCATCCATCACTTGGCGGAAGCGCATCAAAAGCGGCACCGGTCGGAATTGGCTTGTTCCGATCAGGACAAGCAGCAATCAAAGTGCCCTTCTCTCCGTTCAAGAGAAGCTCGCGCACCGCGGAGATGAAATGAATGGCCCAGATATATGGATATGGTCTCGTAGCTTCCATCGCACCCTGCCTCAAAGATGCTTCATAATACCAAATGCCAACCAAATACAGCACCACAAGGAAACGCGCCTGGACACGCAGCGAGTGTGAGGTGGAAACCCTAGCCACACGGCTGCTGCTCCACTCCAACGTGCATGGAAGGACGCCTCCATTGACATCCAAAAAAGGCATCAATTCCTCGCTTAATTTGAACTCCGAACAATGGAACCCACGTGAAGCTTTTGTATAAAGCCTCTGCAAAGCAAGGGAGCAAACCTCAAACAAACCTCTATTCCTTCACCATGTCCAATCGCCCAGTTGAAAAGTCTTCCTCCAACAGTCGCCGACAGTGCCTCATGGATGACAGATTTACTGTCACCGATTCAGTGAAGCCATATTCTGTCCAGTGCGCTCACTGCCTGGCTGTTGTCCAAGATCTCGGTGGAATGATGTCGCCGTCTCATTATCCTGCTTATAATCCGAGATGGTGGAGAGTCCACAGACAAACCTGTCGTGCCATTCAAGATGTTCTGGACGTCGAAGAGTTGAAGGAGCGCAGACGTCTTGATATTGAGTATTTTGCGAGGCTTGAAGCTCGGGAGAAGGCTCTTAAAGAAGGATGGGCCACTTTGAAGATGAGGAACATATTGTATCCTGCCGAACCGCCGTACTTTTAGCTACGCCACTCATGGTGGGTACTACTTTCTTTCACACATCCACACTAATCGGTGTCTACAGACGCACGGAGCTATTCGCAAAGAGTTGTTCAATTTGTAGATGTTAAATGGCGTCCGAAATATTGTTATATGTTGTAAACCACTCGTACTTCCAGTTGACCGCAGACTTTACTGTCCCTTATGGATTTAGATTCGACGTGTCCTACGAGTATCATATTTAGCAGGCTGTTGGAACGAAGGATCCACCCGACGTTCGCTGGTGGGAAGACCTGACAGGACGTGGATACGGTATCATTGGGCTCCCGCGACTGACACTCTAGTACATACTTCAGGAAATGTTTAGTCACAGTGACAGGCCGTTCCACTGTGAGTCATATCTACTGACATCTTGCACCGAGTTCGTCCTTGCACCGCCTTGACATTCCTAATCATGACGTAGCCATCAATATAGGTGGCTCTTTGACTCCCCGACGGCGATGGCGTCGACGGCACCGGTTGAGCTCCTTGAGCCCATCCTCTCCTTCGCCGTTCTCGACGATCTTGCGCCCTTGAAATCTGTACTCTTTGTCTGTCGGCTTTGGCGTGCCATTTGCAGGCCTCATCTCTTCACCTCGTTGGTCTTATTCGACCGCAACAAATCTGCCACGGAAAAGGTCCTGCATCTCGAGCAATTCCTCGTCTTTGTAGCGCAATCGCCAGAGATAGCAGGATATGTCAGGCACGTCTCGATGGCTCCGCCGTCTCCGGAGCAACGCAATATGATGCGAGAGACTTTGGGACATCTGACGAATGTCCGTTCGATATTGTTCTGGAGATGGTCTTTCTTAGCAGATATGTCACTCGAAATACGGTCAATCGTCCATTTCTGGCCCCGTTGGAGCATCGTCCTTCCCGGATCAGGTTCGCAACTTGCAAGATCGTCGATACAGGAATGCTAATGGAAATGTTGGGACATTGCAAAGAAGAGGTAGAAGAGCTTAGGGACTGCGCTGACGCATCGTATCCCAATCAAAGTCGACAAGGTCTATGTGTGCTCCACCTCGCGCATCTTGGACACATTTGGTCCCGGTAGACTTCTGATTGCTGGATCCCACAAGCGTTGAATGTACAGCGCCCTTGGTCGGCGTACTGCTTCCTCAAATTGGTCACTTCCTTCGATCACTCAAAATCGGAGTTGGCGGTTTAGGAACTCGATCGGAGGATTTTTCCGGTGGGTCCTGTCTGCTTCAATTACTTCCGGTAATGATGATTCTAAATATCTACTAGTACCCCTTGATCTTCGTCTTGCGCCTAAACTTCGGTCTCTAACATTCCTTATGCACAATTCTGACCGCCGTCCTCCACTTGCTTATGCCTCGATATACTCTTCCCTCCTCTTGCTTTCGAGGTTTGCAATTGAAGAGATCTTAATACATCGGACTGGACCGGACGAGCCGGATAATACTCCGCTCCTGGCTCTGGATGAGATATTTGAGAGCACCGATAGGTTTCCAGCTCTCAACAGCGTCTCCTTGCACATCCCGAGATACCGACATTCATATCTCTTAGAGTGCGAGGGCTGTTGAAAGAGGAGTTCTTTCCCTGGAGATGATAAGTACAATAGGGTTGTACTAAGCCACTCGTGACTCTATCTTGCCGGAGTGTATCTGATTTCTCGTCAGAGTCCAGGCCGATCGGGAGATCATACGAGAGGTCTCATGGGGTGATTGGGTTTGGGCGAGCTTCCACGGCCAAATCATTAATTGTACGCGATATTTCTCTTTCTCTCTCTTCTGGTTCTCATTATGAAGTTACCATTGTGATGTTATGATCTCCGGCCGCAGAGTTGGAAATTGCTGCGCTCACTCTATATCCTTGTCCCATCCAGATCAGTCATCAACATCTCATTCTTGATATGACAAGCTACGGCTGGGAGGCCAGCGGGAAGCTGAAGGAAGGGACGAACATATGGCTGCGGTTTCGAATGTCCATTTGGTTAGATTATGTAGGTCAGAGCTGTTCATGCTACCCAACCAGTGTGAGGTCCGCAATTCTCGGATCAGAAGCTGTTTCAATCCCCTCGACGCCCGTTCGAGAGAGCTTGGGCGCCCGTCAGAAACAGCCCTCAAACACGCGTGATGTCACAACCGCTGATACGCGTGATGTCACATCAAGCCACAGCCAAACAATGGCAAAATGAACGGCCTTGTCTTCCCGTCTGTCAATCATCTCCGACTTGCGGGCATCAAACGCATCAAGCCAGCGCGATTTGCGCTGTTCCGCCCAGCAAGTCGGGATTTGCGGTCGTTCCAAGAACAACATGGGATTCGCGGTCATAGTGGGATTTGAGGTGTGTCTTGTCATATTGAGGCTCTGTGACTTGGGCTTGGGAGCTCGTCGTTGGACCTTTACGTCGGTCTCACTTCACCGCTGAGATCAAAATGAGAATGTCTCGTTTGAACCATCCGTCGATAACATTGTCAAGCAAGTCAGGCGGATATCGTGACGCTCGATGGAAAAGATGGATATGTTTTGCGCCAGCAACCTAGGCAGTGGCTGTTGAATGTTACCCTAGGGACTAATTTGGCCAGTGACGCGTAGATCCGATGTATGCAGTCAATGATCGAATGTTCACTTACTTCAATTCGGACCCGATCTATCAAGTTCTGTCTATAGCTTTGACATCAGATGTCTATTTAATGAGGCTAAGCGATGTCTATTTTGTGACAGCACAAGATCCCGAATGCAGTTCCGTCCAGATTCCATTTGGGTGATACTACGGAAACAAAAGCTGTTTCTGCCTCTTGACGGTTGGAATGATCAATATTCGACACTGATATTTGACGCTCGGATAAGTGCACAATGTTACTGACGAGTATTTAGACGCTGGTCTACCGCCTTCTGATGCACTGGTTTACCGATGATGGCACGTAGCCGATGATGACAACGCTGGTCTTCGGTCTCTTCCAGCACGGCCTCTGCTTAGCTGACTCATTCGTGGATTTCATTTCACCTTGTTCAGCTGACACCCGGGATCTCGCTGTTGAGTTCATTATGTATCTTTCTGTCGAGGTGATTATGGATCTCAGGTTATTCTCTGTCGAGCTGAGCTTTCAATGTGGATGTGCCACCTTTCGAGATTCGTGTATTGAATTGTCAGGAAAACCGGGAAGGCAATTCACTCCAAGCACCAACTCTATGACGTCCCGCCGTCATTACCCTTGCACAGATTTTAGTCTCAGGTACGGCCAAAGATTGATTGCCGAATGTAGTATACCCATACAGCCGAGGAGCTCCTTTGTGCCTGGGCTGAATTCATGACTCGCACCTTCGCATCAGGAACTTGTGGAAGATCATTCTGTGACGCACCTTTCAAGCGCTTCCTAGGCGGCCCATAGACTTGCAGAATCTCTCCCGAGAAAATCACCCCAAGACACCTCTCAAATGTCGCGTGGAGTCTCGGAATTAGCTTGACTGCTCGCACAAAACATGCCAGTGTAATTTGGCATCTGACGTATGTAGACATCGCATAACATCAAATTCCAGATCAGTATTAGCATTCGTGTATAAAAGTAGCGTGTCGCGGATGTTAGGTTCGACATTCCCTCCTCAAGTACCGGGATCCGAGCTTCCTCTCGATGAGTTATCCAAACAGATATCCACACTCGAACTCAGGGCAAGGGCAACAGCCAAATACTGCTTATAACCAGCAGTATACGAGTCAGCTCATGACTGCATTTCAGAGCAATCCAACGGAGCACCAATATTATAACTATGGTATGTTTCTAGTTCCCGGTCTTTCAGTGGGACTCAACAACCGTTTGTACAGGGAACAACCCGAGCTCAGTGCCGCATTCCTCACAGCCGGGGCAATTTCAGTACATTGACGCGTCGAGCTATGCTGGTGTCCCGTACCCGCAGGGTTATCCGGCTCAGCAGTACTCCGGACAATCCACATACATGACCTCACCTTCGTCAAATCCTCAGTCTTATACTATGTCGCCGATGCAGGGCTATCCTCCCTCATCGAATCAGCAATATCCCAACCAGCCGGTTTATCCTAATTCTCAGAACTTCCAAGCTTCTGGATATCCTTCAGTGGTATCAGCATCTCACTCTGATCAACAAGGAGGTACTATCAAGGCTTGTTCCCACTGCCAAAGAACAACAACTCCTCTATGGCGTCGTGAACCAGGTACAAATCGTCCCTTGTGCAATGCCTGCGGTCTCTACTTGCAGCAGCGCCACAAACTCCGTCCACAGGAGCTCATTGACGCTGACAATGAAGAGAGCAGCGATGGAGAAGGAGATGGCACGGGACCACAGTGCAATCATTGCGGTACTCATAAGACATCTGTCTGGCGTCGTGGTCCCGCAGGAGAACAGCTCTGCAATGCCTGCGGAGTCTACTTGAGACTGAATGGGAAGGAGCGACCCCTAGCGCTCAAGAAGAATCGGATAAGGCCACGATCGAAACATGGGAATGGGCCAAGGAGTGGTTGAGACGATTCAGAAGGAGTGAAAGGCATAGAATGCGAGAAACAATTGGAAGATGATTATTTATAGTGACTCGTGACAGCATAACATATTTGTAACTTGACAGTGTACTCTCAACGGATCGACGACATAGATTTCCTGACGGTCCTATTGATAGGGTGATGAGCAGATTCACTTTCATCTCTGTCGCTACGTCTTTGGCCTCCGTGGAGCCTCGGGTGGATCGACTCACCTACAGCTATTTTGGTAACGATAAACATATTTTGGAGCACCCGGATATAAATAATTTTGTTTAGTCCGGCTTGCTCCAACTACCGCTGAGAAAGCAATTCGGTCCATATTTTAGGTTCTAGCAAGTTCCATGATCCTCTGAACATTTGATCAAGGCCCTATCTTGAGATAACTGTGGTTCCCTTGTTAATTTCTCTACAACTCGGCCGTGGAGCCATTAGTTGGTGGTGGGGCGATGACGCCAGGTTGACAAAAAGAGTAATGGAGGCAAACAATACTAAGCAAACTTATTTCTGTTACGTTGCTCCACAATATGTCTATCGTTACCGAAATAGCTGTAACGCTCGATCATCAACGGTTCAAATTGAACATGCTGCCATTGACCGAGGACCTCAAGCTGGATCAAGGTCATAACTGATATAGATATGCCAGTTTTCTGGCAAGCTTGAGATTGCTGAAGCTAGGTACCTGGTTCGTGCTCCAGGAACTGGCATTCATTGTTGCTTGGACCCGTTTTCGTTTTCTTCGACGTTCTATTCCTTCCGTCAAATACTCTTGTTGACCTTTCCACTCCACGAACTAACACCTCTCTCAAATATGACATTCATTCCAGAACCATATCGCCATGAACTCGCCATGAACTTTGCTGTTTATGGAGTTTCAACCTTGAATCAAAGAGTCAGCCGTGTGGAGGATTGTGGCACCACAATCATCCACTTTATTCTGGTAACCTCCTCGGATCCGGTAAGTCTGGGGATGGCTAATAGAATCCAATGACGCATGTTCACATCACGAGACCTCGTCGCGTGGATTGAACGCGTCCAATGACCGCGGGAGTGATGCGGAAAGCTCATTGTGACGTCCACAGTGAACTCAAGTAAGAATAAATATAACCACTTTAATTATGTAGCTGCATTTTAACGAATGTGGGTCTGAAGAGGGGGTTGGATCACAATTACTGTACGCTATGAAAATAAGACGCTGGCTCAGAATATAGAAATGAGGACTGCTGCCATCAATACCAGAATACTGGGATGTGCAAACGATTGAAAGGCAGAATTGGTGAGGACATTTGGCGAAGGCGAAGCTGTAGGTCCAGTGACAGAGGCTGAGGTCGATCCTTTCGATGCCCTGATGAAATAATGTTCAATACATCATATATTTCAGCATTCAAGTAAGCTAGAACCCACGATTTTGATTGTGTAGAGGTCGGATTGGAGCCTCCCACAACACTTGGTGTAGAACCTCCAGCAAAGTCCAGGATGCCATCATCAACCACAGCGCCAGTGGGTCCATCAGCATTTCTATATGCTGAGTTGCTGAGAAGACGTAAAACAGACTCGGTTTGCCATCCGTTCGACTTCATGCTGGGATAAGCTGCGATGAAAGCCGAGACAGTTTTATCTGAGAGCTCGTGCTCTAGTATGATCAGTCCGGGAGACTTGGAGCCTGGATGCCAATGGTTAAAACACTGAGAGAGGTAGTAGACAAGGATATACCTGTAAGCCATCCATGCATCTGTCCGCTGATAATGTCCAGTGTGGTTCCCGGGGGAGTCGAGTCCATTGTGTAATCAGCGGTACTTGATTGATGAGTCGTCAAACATGAGACCTTGACGGCATCGACCGCGGACTTACTCTTGATTCCACATGACTATTTCAAGCCCGAATACCTCCATCGCAATCGCCCGAACCTCGAATTGCGATCAGACAAGGCTCTTTACGGACCTCTGGGCCACTTACTCGATTGTCCGCATCTCCCGTTGGAGGCCGAAAGTACCTGGGAACTCTTCCTTCCGTTGAATCGTGAATAGCTTGCATGCAATATCCCAGCTGAAAAATTGTATAAGCCTTTTCCTGACTATAAATCACAATCTACCTCAGAAATAATCTCCAAATCGCTCAATGTAGTCAACTGTGGATGACTCCACGTATGGACACCAATATCATCCCCATTATCTAATGCAGCACGGAATTGGTCTGGATAATCCCGAATATTCGATCCTATCATGAAATGCGTCGCTGTTTCATTGTTGGCTTTCAAAAAATCGACGAGCTTGGTGGTATGTTCCGTGGGGCCATCGTCGAAATTGAGTCCCAGAGTCTTGTTAGGCGCCTGCCAATGGTCTCCGGGAGCTCGGCATTGCTCATACGAGGAGCAGACCTCCTTGCTGTTTGGATCAACACCTGGCGGATATACCGTGTCGCCCTTGACGCTAGTGGATTTAGGGATATCGGGTATGGCGCCACGGGCCTTTGCGGCGTTATAGACTTCGACCCAGGCGCTAGGAAGATTGGACACGGGCGGGGTCGTCCAGTCTGCAGTAGGCATGTTGCTTATCCATTCTGGAACATGGTTATCCTGAAACTGAATCGTGAAAGAATCACAGACGTACCAGCAGAGCCAACGGCTGGGAATGTGGCTCGTTGAAACAATGCATGAACTGGGTGGTCTTCCTGGTGGTACCAAGTACTAGGTAGACTCTTTCGGGAAATACCATGGTCGTGACGCTGGTAAATGCCGTGGTTGTGGTGAAGAGCAGCCACAAAGACTGGGAGAACAACGAACGTGAGGAATATAGAAAGCATGAGGTAAGAAGAGGAACGAAAACGAAAATACATTATCGGTGCCCGAACTAGACTTAAGTATGGTTTTCCACACGGGTCTGAATAAGCCTATTCTTCACATTGATGGTCGGACTCTCTGTGGGACCGGACCTAAGTAACAAGCAAATACCTGGCGACGGGTTAACAGCCCAGCCGCGTCGTTCGTTATCCAGCAAAATTCCCCCATTTCCTGTCGTTTATTGATAGATTTTTGAGGGACTTTGAGCAGGCCTCCTTCATTTCTTGTAAATTCTGCTTGAGGCGTCAAGGATTATCCAATAGACTGTGACGATTGGAGCACCGCCACAGCTAAAATTCACCGGCGCCGATCGATATCTGTCAAGATCCTAAATAATCTCGGGGTTATATGGGAACCGGCCCCATAAATACAACATGTTTCGACGATATAGCAGAGAATGACGAGAGGTCTTTCAGAGAATTATCAAGGAGAATGCTTCTGACAGTACTATTTGATGTCGGATGATACCTTTGTCCACAATTTTGGCAAGGATTCTTTCTCTCAATAGTATGCAACATTACTTGCAGGACCCCTCGAAAGGATGAGAATGGCCGCTTAGAAACCGGATATCTGAGAATCTATGTGTACACCCAAGTATCTAATCAATCAAACCTCAAATATATAGCTGAAGAGAAAAAGATCGCAGTGATAGCCTTATATAGTGAGCCCTAGCGGCGAGCGTAGCAGCACACAGCGGCCCCATGGCAAGCGTAAGAGACGTCCGCGGGTGTCACCTCGTGTAACACAAATCTTTTTGTTGATCAAACATTGCAACGTTTCCCGAAAATAATGTCCGACTCGAGTCTTTTTTTTTTCTCAAGCTTCCCAAAAGGGAAGTCAACCGGTATTTCGCCAATTCAAGACTTCAAGACTTGACACAGTATTATATGGATAATTATTGAACATATTGAGTATATATTCTCATTCATGGAAACATTCTTGGCACCGGAGTCCAAGTCAAGGCTTGCTGGAAATGATCGAAAACCTTTGGTTGTCCCAATTAGGCAAATGGAGTATTTGGATTGATTCCAGTAGATTTTCGAAATTGTATAGACGGGAGAGGCCTTTATCATGTGCTAAAAGCATTGAAACTATGCTATAGTATTGCATAGGGCTTATGATAGATAGATAAATACACGGCGAGGTCCCTAGTATGAATGGGTTTGGGTGGTCTATTTCCTTTTGGGACATCATTTTCGGGAAGCGCAGTAAATTTCCAGCTGTTTCGTCCTGAACAAGAGCCAGGTAAAAGTTTATCTTCACATACAGTATTCTCAGAAGAATACTTGCTTCCCAGCCAACGGAAGGGGACTTCTCGGCAGAGGTGTGGGACTTTCAGCATGCTACTTGCCGAGGTATGCCGAGACATCCCGCGCGGACATGTTGAGGGCAGCGATGGCGTTTGTGAGAAGTGGTGCGGGCGGAGATGTTGGAGGTGTGACATGCAGAGATGTGTCACCAACATCTCTGTGTGAGTTTACACTCCGTTTGCAGGACGATGCTCCAATTTGAATCACCAGAGACTGCAGAGATCATAGAGCAGGTTTAAATTGGTATCCGAGATGAAAAAGACCAATTGCAGAACAACATCAAGCCGACGTTTATCTGTCGGTTTGCTCCTGAGAAGGTCGTGACAAGGAGACATGTTCTGGCGAATCTGCGGCAACGACAAGGAACTGCCTCGGATGAAGGTCACTTTCCATTTTCCGTGGTTGCGGTTGAACTAGTTCTATGAACTGAAGATCCGAACGCAGACCAAATATCTTATGGTCTGCCAGTTATCGACAAGAAAGCGGAGGACCGCTTCGATGAGCTCAAATGGTGTTATCGACGCCATCGAGTGGTTGGAATGAAACTCAAAAAGAGTTGAAAGAAGTTGAAGGAGCGCCGGAAATTTGATGGACATGAGTTATCGGTAGCTGTCAGGGTCGATGAGTCATGGCGGTTTAGTCACCGATGATTTCGCGATACTAATGTATTGTCTGTCTATCCTATAGTTCAGCGGAATTTTCGTTCCAAAGGATCTCAGACCCTTCATCAAGTAGCCTCATATCACCAAACCTTGGACTACGAGAATAGAATGCCATAAGCAGAATGCGGAACAGAGATATAATAATATTTTCGAAGTCGAGCATAATGAATACAACATAAATAGGACTCCTTGCATCTGTAGACACGGGTTAGTGTGGATATGTGAAAGAAAGTAGTACCCACCATGAGTGGCATAGCTAAAAGTACGGTTCGGCAGGATACGATATGTTCCTCATCTTCAAAGTGGCCCATCCTTCTTTAAGAGCCTTCTCCCGAGCTTCAAGCCTCGCAAAGTACTCAATATCAAGACGTCTGCGCTCCTTCAACTCTTCGGCGTCCAGAACATGCTGAATGGCGCGACAGGTTTGTCTGTGGACTCTCCACCATCTCGGATTATAAGCAGGATAATGAGACGGCGACATCATTCCACCAAGATCCTGGACAACAGCCAGGCAGTGAGCGCATTGGACAGAATATGGCTTCACTGAATCGGTGACAGTGAATCTGTCATCCATGAGGCTCTGTCGGCGACTGTTGGAGGAAGACTTTTCAACTGGGCGGTTGGACATGGTGAAGGAATAAAAGTTTGTTTCAGGTTTGCTCCCTTGCTTTGCAGAGGCTTTATACAAAAGCTTCACGCGGGTTCCATTGTTCGGAGTTCAAATTAAGCGAGGAATTGATGCCTTTTTTTGGATGACAATGGAGGCGTCCTTCCATGCACGTTGTGAGGCAGCTGGCAGACCTTCTCATTCCCGTCGGACCCAACGCACATACGAAGCCGCTGGAGTGGAGCAGCGGCCGTCGTTTCCTTGTGGTGCTGTATTTGGTTGGCATTTGGTATTATGAAGCATCTTTGAGGCAGGGTGCGATGGAAGCTACGAGACCAGGGCTATTCATTTCATCTCCGCGGTGCGTGAGGGTCTTTTAAACAGAGAGAAGGGCACTTTGATTGCGGCTTGTCCTGATCAGGACAAGCTAATTCCGACTAGTGCCGCTTTTGATGCGCTTCCGCCAATTGATGGATGCGCTTGATGCGCCATCAGGGTAATGAAATACATGTATCACAGAGCCCGAGACACTCTATTATAAATGAAATCAAAAGCTATAAATTTGATTACTGCAAGAACATCCTAGCGATTACTGACGCAAACACAACAGACCATGCAAAGCTGAAAGCGACCGCCCATCTCGTAGCACCGTTCTTTACACTACTTCTACTTGTACTGCCACCAGCCCCTGCTCCTTCAACAAATCCTTGATGTCCATTGGAAGTCGCCAAGAGACTGGGATCGACAGTCGCCGTATTGAGTGTTTTCGTGAAGACAGTGGTTGGGAATGTCACCGGTGTGCCGGTATCGGATCCCGCCAATGCTTGTTCACTGACGAAGACTAATGCGAAACCCGGCGCTGGGACCTTGATAATGCAATTCCCCCCGTTGCAGGTCACGGTTTGGATGTCTACTTCTCCTTTGATTCGGCCGTCCGACTCATAAACACCACCGAAGGGGCTGTCAAGTATCTAGATCATATTGATCAGTATTTGGAATTCGAAAGCAGGGATTACGCACTTGACTTTTACTTGGGAAAGTGGCGATCCGCCATTAATCGAAATCGTAGCTGAATAGGTGCTGGCCCCACTTGGATCGTCAATATAGTTGAACAATGCCACACGAGCAGGCGCGCCATTCTCATATATCGCATATGCTGGTGTAAATTCATTGTCATCGTTAGCTTTGAGGTCGATAATCTGGGATGCATTCGTCGGACCCATAGCTTCGGCCATTACCAAGATTGAATAATAAATTGGGCCAACACTCCAGCCGTGGAAGGAGGATTCGTTGGTTGCGGAAGCTATTGCCCATGTCAACTCGGACAGTGGTTTCAAGATCTAGGCTTACGTGTGAAGGGCTGTAGAGGCGTAAATGCATTGCAGGAAAGGACGTCGAAAAACACTCACGTTGTAGAAGGCGGTCAAACCACCGACATGCATCATACCTCCCGAGAAATTGGAATGGGCCAACTGCATACCATAATCAAGTCCCCATCTGCCAAACAGTCAATCCAGATTCAATGATCTCGAGCGACATACAAAGCAGCACCAAACGAGTCACTGATTCCAGGGAACCCACCGCAGGCAGCAGTGTTGGTCTCCATCATGATATATGGCTTCCTGTTTGGAATTGCGACCGTATTCGGCGTCTCGAGGAATTGACTGATAAGACCTTTCGTAGCCTTGTGCGTCAGGACTACGACCAATGAGCGCAATACTACGAGATGACGGGACAGGACTTACAGCTTGGAAACAAATCCTGGGGATTCTTGACATTTCCTCCGAAGAAGAGCTCACAATTTTCGTCGAGGTACCTGTCCCGAGATCAGAAATGTGATTCGTTGTACAGCCAGACTTACCGCTCGACAGTGAGATAGGACATTCTGTCAAGTATGTCCGCATCGAGGAATCCCGCTGCCCAGACATCGCTCTCATGAAAGAGTCCATTTCCACTGAGACTGGGCCCCATAAGCATTGATTTGTTGGTGATCGCCGTATCATCGTTAACCCCGGCGATGAACGTCTTGATTTCCTACGTAAATGTCAGCCTTGATTCAACGTTCAAGTCTGTAATACTGACCCCGATATAGTCATCGACGGTCCAGTTCTAGGCAAGTCAGTGATGAAGAGAGTGAAAGACGAGAGACCAACCGCAGGCCTTGCACGAGCATCTTTAGCGAATAAGTCGGGCTCATTAGCAACTTGAACACCAAGAAGATAATCCCCGAGAATTGCCTGTCCGTGCTCGATGATGTCGAGTTTCAAATGTGTTGTATCTTTGAACGGAGCACCTACAATCCGTTTGATCAGCGCCGTCAACTTCAACATCTGGCTGACTCACCCAGATACCAGCGTATGTTGACAAGATCTGAGATGCTTCGCATCAGAATCAGGAGGTCCAGTGTGTAATCAAGTGGAGGTGTATTAGTCTGCGAAAATTCAGCGCAATCAAACAAGATTTGGAATGTACACACTGGATTCGACGAGCCCTCGCGAGAACCTTTGGCCAGCATCCTGCCATTGGGTAGCGAATCGACAAGTGTGGCCTGTTCTTGAGAATTCCCGCCAACTCTGATGTTCACACACGTCCAGAGCGCTCTGTCAAGGCAGACATCAAATTCAGAAATGGGACTGCAATAAGGGACCTGTTTCCATCGACGTCAGTGAAACTCCAAACAGATCTTCAAAACGCACGAGTTTTTGCCGACTAGGATATCCAGAACGTCAATCGTGGCGCAAACGTATGAGGAACAATACATACGAATTTGGTTGGCCACAGACATCTCCACGGAAAAACCAAGGAAACCAGCCTCTTGGTTGATGGATACTTCAGATGGTGCGCTATTCTGGACGGCAATGTTGAACTGCATCGGTGGCAAAGGACTCGGTGGTGCTGGAGGCAATAATTCTGTTGTATTTAGAACAGCGAAACTTTTTCCAGGCACCAGGGAAGCCTGGGCTGCCGCAGCGGCAGCGCCGGTAGCCAGTGGTCGCTGCTGTCCCGGAGCATAATATAGGGTGAGATCTGCGAACGAAAGAGAGAAGAGCTGGACAAAAAAGAAGAGGAATTCAACAGAGAGAAACATTGTGGGAGGAGGAGAGAATTGTTCGGTGGGATAGATGATGGATAGATAAATAAATTCCCCGGCACGGCGCTATCAAGCCGTCTGATCAGTCGAGGTCAGCGCCAATTCGAACAGGCTGACATTACCACACGGCTGACGCCGACCAGTCCTAGGATCCCGTCCGCAGTCAGTTAGGCGCCGCGCTGGTCCAGGAAGGAAGGAAGTTTCTCACTCGTGATCGCAGCATGCGACACACTCTCTCTTGTGGTAACAGTTATTGGGCTAACAGCGATCTGATTCATCCAGAGTCCAAGCGAAATGAAGGGACGACGCATCTGCAGGCTTCGACTTGCAAAGCTGTCTGATCTAGTCCACGGGTACGTTTCCGCCAGGCGGAAGCCCTGGATTTACCCTGCGTTTCAGCGCCAAGAGCAACTAAGTAATCCTGCACTCAGTACTCAACTTATAGAACTTGCCAGTCAAGACCTCCAGTTGCACGAACTGTGGCAAAGAGGCCCCTACAGGCGTTGTTTGTCGTCTGAAATAGTCTGTATATCCGAGTATATCGCGATTCACCGAGAGAAAACGGGTAGAAGACAGTTGGATCTGACTGATTCGACAGCTCTAGATGAGTGAATAGAAAATTTTCCAGATTTTAAATCCGTAGTTCAGGCCAGAAACGCGTTAATCGCTATCAAAAGCATGGGAAGAAGAGACTCACTATAAATAGACCAGCGACTTCAACTTGAAGAGAGGCAATATAAGATGGATGAGCGCGAAACGACAACCTGGCATGGTCCAGCTCCAGGATTGACTGCTAGGACATGGCCTCCTCGGCCACCGTCACGTCAGCGGTGTGTCAGGTGGTGTGACTGGTGACGTGGCTCTCATCACGTTTCCTGCGCGCTTCGACACGTTTTGCGAGACCTCAAAGGAAAAGTCCGCGACTGCAACCAAAGATCCATGGAAGGCGCGAGAAGCTGCTGTCAAACATGCCAAGACTATTATACTCCGGAAAATTGACAACAGATCCGGTCGTCTCGGATGTCAGAGCCTCAGAAGGATATTATTGTTGAAATGCGAACGATATTTTGAAACATCGAATTATTTACGATAAATTAAAGTATAATCACTCCAGTGAAACAGATGTCCAGCTAGATATACCTCGGAGTCGGTTGCGACAGCAGTGGCGCTATCGCGGATATATCTATAGGCCAAAATGGTGAATTCCGATGCAAGAAACATCGGCGAAAGACTCGTACCTGTCTCCAGATCACCCTTCGGTTTACGGATCCGACGATACAGAACCACGGCGGCAATAATGACCACCAGAAGCGCCATAATGGCCACAACAGGGCCTGCTACAGTTCCAACCTTGACTGTTTTGGGTTCGGCGTCCTGAACCACAATATCATCAAGGATATACGTGTTTCCGCCGGCGTAAGTGATAACAAGTGTATGTGGCCCAGATTTCTCGAGAGTAGTACCGAAAAAGGGCACCTGACCTCGAGGTTCTGTGGCGTCAGGCGCGAGCGCCATGGTTGAAAAGCTGACAGGCGCAGAGCCGTCTATCGAATAAGTTGAATGGGTGACATCACCGAGCGGAATCATGCCCTTTACGGTCAAGTTCGCATGGGCGCCCACGGCTGAGAAAGCGTAAGCATGAATGGTCATCTCTCGGGATAATGCATACTGGAAAATATCAAGGTGGCACTGGAACCGACCTGGTTAGTAGAATGAGCCGTGCCAAAGTCGGCTTGGCGGTTGCCTGTCAAGAATGTCCAGCCAGTGGAATACCGATAAGCGTCGTCTCTATCGTCAAAGTACCGCATGCGTGTCACAGACATCAGGACGAACAATGAGGGTTAGAGGAAAAGCGGGGAAACCAGCTCCAGAACAGAATGTCATCAGCTTTTCAGTGGAGCTTCTTTTTGTATCAACGTCGTATGCTCGGCCATGTCATGTCACTAGTAAAAGGCAGTGCACGTCAACAGCAATACCGGCAGTAACTTGATGGTGAAGATAGATCAGCGATACAATCAACCAACAGTATGATAGGATCACCTGAGGTACATTGTACAGATAGTGCTAAGGTGTAGGCGATGCATGGCACTGTCTGATTCTGATATGATAAATGACTCGTTAGCTTTCTCAGACGCTAAAGATCCGAGTCTAAAGAACAGAAAATGACCTATTGCGTGAAAGTAAATAGAACCGAGCTCACCGAAAAGCTATGAATTGGTCGCCAAGCCTTTCTGCTGCGTCACCGTTTCGGTCGCAAAAGGTCGATCCGGGACCACATTCGGGGAAATCATCTGGGATTGTGCTTCAGGCGATCAGTATCTGCAGAAGAGCATAGTAGAAGAGCAACGAACGTGAAAGGATGATTGAGGTTAGCATTTGTAGCTGAATCTGCGGTGTATTCGGCGCTGTTAAACCCTCGAGCGCTTTAGCGAGCTTTCAGCCTCCTAGGAGCCGCCGGGATGTCCTGACGGGGAGGTAAAGATCCTTCCATATGCGCAGTATAATAACGGAAGGTTTACCATTATTGGACTGGGGACTGCTTGCCCAGTGCAATTTCCCAGGGACAAAGCGACAATACGACCAAGGCCGTGCTTCTCACAAGCCATAAGCTGAAAAAGTCATCATCCAGACGGTCTTCCGCAGCAATGTAGAGTGATTCTATTCACCTGTCGTTTCTTCTCTCGTCATCGCTCAGAGTCAAGCTCAGGACCGTCCAACTATCAGGTGTTTTAGCCTAAATTGTGCAAGATTCGTCGCAGTTGTCTTTTTAGTAGACAGAAACACGGTACTTGGCTTCCCGAACGTTTTCCTGATAGTTTCCGGATATTACTAACCTCATTCGGTCTCCTTGTGCGCTGACTGACCTAGTAGGCTCTAGCACGTTGCTGATAATGGCAAGACAACCAGACCGAGACGCCACAGGGATCATCGATCATCGTTGAAGGATGAATCGGGCGCTGGAGATGACTGGAGCCGTCTTGGTTGGAAAAGGCAGTATTTGGGACAGCACCGCCTGTCTTGACGCTGTCAGGAAACCCGTTGGATAGCCAAGCGAGCCAAGACCCGAGATGCATAGAGTCAGAGTGGGATTCAGTGTTATTAGGTTTGAGCCCGCAGAAGAGGTTTCTGGCCCCAGAACTTGGAAGCCAGTGATCGTGGTGGTCGTCGAGGAAGTTTTCATTGCCAATGCACAGCCACCATCAATCACGCCAGTGTGACGTAAGATCACGCGGCGTGACCAATGATGAGTCTGGGTTTTTCCTTTCGTTCGCGTTAGGGGTGCATTTCCTCGCGCTATTGAATTTTAGAGGGCATTATTACGACAGAAAGCAACTGAAATCATTCGCCGTGTGAGGTCTCAAATGCCATTCAGTGCCTGGACCATATAAGGATACCGTCTCGCTGATCCATAATAAGTAGTCGGAGAGTACTCAAATGCAAAGTTCGTGTGTATGGCTTGAATCTCCCGCCTCATCTGATAGTACTTGTCTACTTATATCGAGTAATACTTACTGAAGATTCCTCGGACATCAAACCAATGAGGTTCGAACACAACTGTGACGACACAATCAAAGGAAGGGACGCAAAGTCGAAATCTTGGATATCTCTAGAAGGCTGTAGCTCCCATTCGTTATGCTCACCCTAAGCGCAGGCTCCTTGCTGTCCAATCCCTCAACCGATGCAATGGCAATCATAAATCTGTTTATCTTTTGGAGACCCCAAAAAGCGTCACCTCAGGAGTACATAAGCGTCTGTAAGCAGTTCCGCAGACACTTTATCTCAGTACTCGGTGACCGGAACCTGATACTCTTGTGGCAGAGCCTTTGGTCTACAGCAGCACTCTGCACAAATAGTGGTATCATCGACAATCAAGTCAAACAGCGATGCTATCCGAGGCAGTCCCTGTTTCGAGCTTTCGAGAGTATTTCATCCCAAATGCCACTCCGATGTCGGTCCACGTCTACTGTCCATCCAGCTCGTCCGTCGGCGTCTTTTACCAGTTGAATCTAAGGACATCTTGATTTCCTGTTTCACGACTCTGGAGTATGACCCTTGAGCGCTTGAGCTTCCATCAGGTTTGCTCGACAGCTCTAAAGGAAACCGAGGGCAACCAAGTAGAGGCTGAAACTCGAGGACATCGATCGCATAGCCTGGTTGACGCAGGGAGAACTTCATTTTCATTCTCCAGAGCCGATTGAACAATCGCTCATTGACGGCATTTTTGCGTCTCCGCCGTGTGAAATAAACGCGTCGAAGGCGCGTGACCTCACTCACGTGGTGGGAACAACGAGAACCAAGATACTCCTCGGGCTCGTAGGTCTATGAGGATTCAACTCCCAATGCACCGGCATGAGTGAGCTTCACTCTTCTGGTATCGGCCAATACACACAACTCCTGTCTATACTGGCAGAGTAAATCGATGTCCGATACTGCTGGTACTTAGACGATGATGGTCAGAGCTAAAAAGTGGCCCAACCTGTGAGCGATCGCCGCGGCACAGACATACCCGTTACAGCACATCACAGTCTGGGGGAGAGCCACACGGACTTGGAGGCCGAATTGAAGCGACTGCTTTCATCCCCAAGGATCATTACTACAGCAATTTCAAGCACCCGCAAAGCACAGTGTCTGCAATAAGGAACGTGTCAAAGGGAACTGTAAAGCTAGCTTGACTCTCGATACACAAAAACAACATCTTTTGGGCCCATATTCCGACACAGGTAGCTCAACAGTCGAATGGTGGTAGCGTTGTGAAGCCAGAATCGATGTCATATGAGTAGGTTGGGAGACCCAATAAGAGTACCCGGCTATAATATCGGGGAGCACCAACCGAGCCGGGGCCAGAAGTCTGAGCGATTCTGCCTAGAGTCTGGACTACGGCAACCTAGGTGACTTAAGCTTGATACATGGCGGTGAAACATTTGAATGTTGTCAGTCCAGAATCAAGGTGGGTTATTTGATTGGCACTGCGTCGTCTCCTCAACTACCCACCACTTGCCATCCGCTCCATTTTCTACTGTTAGGGGTTAACCATCTGAGCGGCGTTTTAATTTCAGCACTGCTGATCCTCATCTACCGCCCATATAGTCGGTGTGAGGTCTGAGGTAGATAGTGACCTGGCCTGAGAACCTCCGTCGCGTAAATGAGGGCGTGTGACCTTGCTCACGTGGTGGGAACCTGTCATCACCCAGACTGCCCATCAATCCACCCGCGAAAGTCTTGCACGATGAGCCGCCTTATCCTCGATACATGCCGTCTAGTTTTCATATCTTAGCCATTTTCCATCGCTAGAAACAGCCACAGCAAGCATAACCCCTTAACGTAAAAATGAGATACTTAGCAATATCATTGTATTGACACAACCTGGATAATAAATAAATCACTGTCCATCTGCATCTACCGTATATCCATTCTCCGCAAGATCATCATCATATTTCTCCGCTGGGTAGGAGTCCCGATACTTATCCTGCGGATATCCCGGACTCTCCTCGTCGTCAGGATACGGTGGACTATCATCATCATGCATGCTCGGTGTGTCGAAGCGGGGGTTGCTGGTTCTCTCAGATGGCATGGGACTTGGCCCGCGAACCATCCGTTCACGGTCGAACTGCGATACTATCGCCTGCAATCTTCGGCGTCGACGTACGAAGAAAATAGCGCCGATAATGAGAATTGCTACCGCCACAATCACACCAAGCACAATTCCCAGGATCAATGGTGTTTTGCTTTTCGAACTCGAGCCGGAAGTAGTTTGAGAATTCGGTGTGAATGCCCTACGATCATTTCAAAATGCAGTTCAAGGTGCCTTTGATGATAGAACTTACGGGTTGATACCCAAAGTCGTGGATGTGATTTGATAGCTATGCAATGGTTACTGAGTCGGATCCTTTGTACGAGAAAGAAAAACTGACGCGTCTGTGAGCCCAGTTGTTCCGCTAAATACAACGTGAGTGATGTTCTGCTGTGAGTAGGCTATGCTGACCTAGCATTAGATGCAATGTTCTGTGGTGGGTGGGAATCTGAACTTGTGCTCGCTGCAGAAGGGGGAAATCCCGACGTTGATGTAGCGGTCTGAGGATCCTTTTCGGCCGTAGAACTTCTACGCAATGTTTAACGGAAAATATCAAGTGCGACGTGAGGGAACCTACGTGGTCTTGGACGTTCCTGTGGTGGATGAGGATTCCCTAGACGCTTTGTTAAACAAAGAACGGACAAATGCTCGGAAACTACAAACTTGGGATCAGTCGTGGAGGACGAGGTGGGAGATCTGTCGCAGTTTAGCTTGGATTTTCGTTCAAGATGACATTGACCGACTGTGATAAAGCTGTCTCGCTGGCAGCGGAACCGGAATCCGAACCAGAACCAGTGTCGGTGCCGGTGCCATCGCCATCGCCAGGAGCCGGTAAGTCGAAATGTATCTCGTTCAGAATCTGACCACTGTGTAACGTCAGCCAATGATTCACCAAACATTCTCCTTCGCCTACTTGGGAACTATGGCCTGGAGCGTATGAGGACTGAAAGATACCGGATGAGCATATTACATGCGTCAGAATAGACCATGGCATACCCTGGAATTATCAGAGCTGGGGTCGAGCCTTCCCCTTGTGATTTCCCTCCTCGATTAACTTTGGAAAATGGGAATTGTGTTGTGTCATCTTGCGCAATTTGCATTGTAAACGCATCTGGATCTGTATCGAGTGCATCCCACTTAAATTGCGCGCTGCTGCCGAGTACCAGTGGGTCGGAGAGCAAGGTAAGCTGCAGCGCTGTTACATGAATCCTGACAATTGTATCAGTCCCCAGCGAACTTCGCCAGCGATTGAAGAGCCTCACAAGCAAAGCGGCAGGAGAATCAGAAATCTGAGCATGGCTCGCAGCCTGCGGGGAAAGAGCGTGGAGGTGAGACGAAAGAGCTAGGATCGTGTGAAATCTTGTCTCTTTCCCCATCAAAACAAAAGATGGTAACAAATTAGGCGCCGAAACTGACCCGAAGCCTCCCGAGATCTGTCCATCATACAATGTATCATAGTCCTGTCTCAGTGACTAATTGATCATTGACAAACCCCCCGTTCGCAAAGGAACTGTGATCGCAAACGCGGTTTCTCAAACGATAGACGAATTCTGTAAGCGAGGATGAAGAGTGCCGTGAAACGGTGCGAGATCATTATGATCAGAACCAAATCAAATAGGGTGCCGAAGTGCCGCATTCACATCACGGGACGCAGACATTGCCGACCGGCTCGAGAGTCGACGCCCATCTCATGTGAGGAAGATGTGGTTTATGAAGAACGAGATATTGCTGACGGCACACCGAAAGATTTATTGCCCACCCTTTTCTGATGGTCCCGATTCTCTAAGAATCTTATTCAATTCGATTCAATGAATGTGGTACTTTGGGAGCGTGTGTGCTATATGTAATGTGATAGAAGATATTTGTCCCCATTGTTCCCCGATAAAATTCACCTTTGAATAAACTACAGTAATCCCGTCGATGCCACCATGAATATCTCGAAGACCTCTCACTGCCCCATATATCTTTCCTAGGCTTCCACGTTATTTGCCTCGCTCGCTGCGTGATACGACGGCGGTGGGTGATTGGAAAGTGAAAGGGTCCCGCTCTCAGACGAAAGCAGGCTGCTCAGCATCCGAACCGCATTTCTCAATTGAATATTCTCCGTCCTGAAGTCGTCAGAGTCGTGGGGGATAATTGTGAGCGCAGTCTCCGACTCGGAAATCTGCCTTTCAATGTCCTGTGCCCGATTCTGCAGCATTCTTTGCCTCTCTGTCTGCGATGTGTCGACTGAGAAGTCATGCTTCGGAAGACCGGATACTCCTGTTAGATCAGATTCGGATATTTGAGCTGTACGACGTGAATAGTCATACCTGGTTCGGTGGATCTCCGTCTCTCTGAGATCTCAGGGTCATAAGGAGTAGGAGCCGCGGCCGACTCGGCGAGATCCAATTTCTGTCGCCGTCGACGAACAATGAGTAGGCAACCAATAATGATCAGTATCAGAACAAGAGTCCCGACGATGCTGGCAATGATTATTGGAGACTTGGTGGACCTGTTTGATGTATTCGACTCGGCGGAGGCGGTGGTGCTATCTCCAGCTCGGTGTGATGGTGATGGAGAGCTAGAAGGCCTAGTAGTTTACAATCAGCGCTACAACCAAATCAATCGCTAGAAATAATTACTGCATAGAAGAACCAGTGGTCAAAGTGATGAAACTCGTCATGGAGAGACTTTGATGGCTATACAAAACGATGTGAGTGCCCGCTTCACTCATCGTGACTGAAGCTCACAAGCCGGTCTGACTAGTCTTTCCGCTATCTACGGTTTCAGGCCAAATACATCGCAGATAAAATTCACAAACCTCAGTGAACTCCATGCAGTTTTGATCGTTGACTCCGTGGTGGTACTGCTGGGCATTCATTCCATGACTTACTACGAGATTCGGGCTAGTTATATCCGTACGTACCTTGCCGGATGCTGAACTGCTGCCGCGGTTGTACCCTGACTGGAAACTGTCTGAGCGAGAATTTGGAATGCAGGGACAAATCACACTACTGGGAGGTCGATGTGCTTCCTGGTGGTGAAAATGGACTGTGATCATGATCAGTAGACATTCATCCCTGAGGAAAACAGATTACGAACACAACCTGAGGCGTGGATAATGGAAGCGTGACGACGCTATCGTGAATGAGAAAGTAACTCGAGCTCAAAGAGTACGGCACTGACGAGAGAGCAGTGTCGTCCGAGTCATCGCCGACTTGAAAGCCCATCTGGACTACTGTCCCACCACTGAGACCGGTTGTGAGCCTCAATTCTCGATTACTCGGTTTCACATACTCGCTGCTAATTGCTGCTAACCAATGGAGTCTCAGGATCGATATCAGCACCGTATCGTCACCAATAATTAGACAAAAAAGACACACCCTGTGGTTGTGAGAGGAGGTGAGGTAGCCGAACCATTCATATCTCCATCGTCTCTATTCACAGTATCAAAGAATTGGTCAATATTTCCCCCGTCTGCCCAGACTTCCAAGGTGAATTGCGTCGGGTCGTCTGAGGTCGCTCTCCATCGAGCCGTAAGACCTGTGTTCGGGGGAAGAGGGAGAGAATCAACGATGGAGAGTTCGAGAGCAGTGATTGGTATATGAATGCTATGGCATACTCTTTAGTCTATGTATATCCCATAGTAGAATGCAAAGCGGACTCACAGGCCAAGAGAGAACGCAAGCCAAGTCCAGAGCATGGGAGGAGAGAGCGAGTGTCGAGGACCAGCATGTCTCCCTATATGCTGTGAAACATGAACCTATATGTATAAGGATCAAATAAACCCGCACTTCACGAAATCAGACAAGGCAGTTCCAACGTCGCATATAGCGCAACACGGTGATTGAAATGATTTGGTATGGAACAACTCTCAACGTAGCAGACCTCGTGGATTCTGCCAACATTCTGCACTGATTTTGCAAATGATAACTTACAATTTGCTTACGGTTGCTCTCTTTATGGCCAGCCCCCGGAGCCCTCCCACGGTCAATCTTATCTGCGATGATTCGAGGATACCGGGTCGCGTGGGTCCACACATAAGTACTGTAGTTTTCATTCTCTTGGATTGAGATCACCACAAATACACCATATAATTCGATCAGCGCAACGCTCCCCGTACTTTCGTTGCGCAAATGGAAGATGAAGAGCAAAGCATGCTGTCAGCAAAAACTGTCATCACTTTCCGTTTTGGGCCGCCGGTAACCGGCTGCCGGCACCGGTCCAGATCTGACGGCCACGTGTCCCAACCTCTTCAATTTTCAGGCTTTTGAAGCCCGGGCGCCAGGGACCGTGCAGCACTCCCTGCGACGACCTAAGCCCATCCAAACATGGCAGAAAAAGTGGCTGAAGAATCACCAGCGCCCCTGACCAGCTCTAACCGACCTCGACGTGGTGTCAGGCCGACGACACAATATCCTCGTTCTGTGGTTCCACAACCCGAAAAGCAGCATGGAACCCACGAGCAAACAAACGGAAGAGATTCTGAAGCCCACTCGACAAAAGAGAGCCCCAGAAACGTGGCTGCTTCTTCGGCCACTGCTGCGGAAAAATTCGATTCACCAAACCCTCTTCCTCTTCCTCGACGCTCACGTATCCAGAAGGATTCGTCATGCTGGAACCATCCCGACGAGATGGTGTATCCCGTAGCTTCTGATTGGCCCGACGCCAAAATTTTCGAATTTCTGGTGGCTAATGTCCTCGGCATCCCAGCACGCTCAACGTATGCCACGAATCTCTTTGAGGTTCCCTGCAAGCATGGAACTGTTCAGCTTCCATATAGGTATCGTGTTCCGCTGCTCTGGACCGCGAAATACCTTTGGGTTTCGGTCAAGTTGGTCATGACCGCGGTAGAGCGACAGGCAGAATGGGATGCTTATCGCCTTAGCATCTTATATATCGCGAAAATATGTGCTACGCTCCTCGAGAGCGCTCATGAAGCGGCTCTTGCCACTGGCATCGACAAGAAATGGACTTGTCCCACATTTGACCGGATGCTGGTGCGATTCAGACGAGGTTATCTGATGAACGATCCCAGCACAGTCGAAAAGTTTTGGAACACCTATGGGGAGGAAGAATACGAGTCTGATGTTCTGAAATGTCGTATGTCGTCTCTGCTCCTTTTCTTGTACCAGGCTAATCGTTGACAGATTGGGGTAACTGGGCTTTAAAAGGCCAGTCCGGTTTCCACCTGACCGCTCAGGAGAGTGCCAAGGGAGTAACCAAGGAAGAGTTTTTGCAGGGTCTTATGCGAAAAGACGGCGAATGGACGTGGGATACTGCACGAGAACCGCCTGCAACTTTCGCTCTTCAGCCCATCGTATCTACGGCTCCAGCAAAGGAACTCTTCCCAGATTTCACTATGGGCTCGTTGGGTTCGCTCACTCCTCCACCTTCGGACCGCCAACCATCACCGGCAGTAAAAGAAGAACCCGCTCCAGCAGTTCTCTCGGCAAAACCGCCCAGACCCAGTCCTCAACTTCCCAAAAGGTCGATTCCTCCGACTTATGTCGCTAAAGCGGAACCTCCAAAGGAATCGCAGCTGCTTTGGGCTTCAGCTCCGGTTCCAGCCAATCCTGCAGCGCCAAAGCCATCGAACATTGTCCCTCCAACTCCGATTCCATTACCAGCGGTCGCTCCTTCTCGACCTGAAGTCTCAGCTCCGACTAGGCAATTACAGACCGCTTCTTCTACCAGTAATCTTCGTCCAGTGACGTCTCGACCAATAGAAGATTTAGCGTCATCATCTCCTTCCCCAATGCCGCTGAATCCATCGTTGGCACGATTGCAAGCTCAAATCGACGATCTCAGAAGTGGGATCAGGATTTTGAAGGAAGAGCAGGAGCAGACGGAAGAAGAGAATAGGGCATTGCGCTCTGAGCATTCAGCTTCGCAATATGAGCTGAGGACCTTGAAAAGGAAGCTTTCTGGGTCTTTTTCGGCCATTTCTGCCAATAAGCGCCTGCAGAGTGGTTCACAGCCCAGCTCTTCACTCAGTTCGATCAGCTCGGCGTCGCAGTACACTGGTCCATCGGTGCACCCGTTGATCCATCTTATTGACGCGGACGTTTTATCGGATACTGAAGATGAAACACCGGAGGTCGAGGTGGTGATGGTCAAGCCAGATCCAGACGTCTTTTCGGGTTGGGCTGGACCGCTCAAATCGCAGAGGAAGCTTCAGAAGCTCCGTGTACCTTGATGGGTTTTACATTTACAGGAAGACTTTTGCAGATAGACGAATGATATTACGTTTTTCAACAATAACTTTTGTTTCATTGGGCGAAACAGGTCTCAGGACGAGAAGCTTTATACAGATATCATGATATTCAGTCCAAGTTCAATCCTGCGGACAATACTTGTCAGTCAGATGTGGCAGGGAGATCTCGGGACTCACCTTTGGCGTATTCATCCTGGATGAATCTCACTTTTATCCCAACATCGTCTCGCTCGTAGGAAGTTGTCACCAAATTGGAACCTCTGGGAACACTGTAGGGCACGTTCATATCACCGCAACCGTTGAAATCCTTGTCCAAAAGCCAATGACTACCAGAGTACACGACTGTATCGCTGAATGATTCTTCTCCAGATGCAAGGACACCCCCGCTGATAGTGTGGCGCTCTGGATGAGCACGTATTTGGACATCCGACAGGTCTCCATGACGTTCAGAATGCTTTGTAGCAAGACCGTGATTGTGATCTTTGATTGTAGCCCAGAACTCGGATGTATGACACACGCGTAATTTCGGCTTCGGGACGACTGTGAAATCGATCTGGACCATAAGATCCTTGGGCGGTACGTCGGGAAATGAGTCGGTCGCTTGTTTTCGTAGAATATCGAGGTTCGTGACCATAGCATCAATCGTTTGAAAGTTCTGAAATGATGAAACTGAAAGGAGTCGTCAATCTTTCCCTACAGTTTCATTGTAGACGTACTGTTGGTTTCGGGAGAACGGTCCCTGAGCACAGAGCATTTGGCTTTGTGATCATCCTTCCAAGCGATTTCTCGTCACAAAACAAAGTGACTTTGCATCCTGAACACTTCTTGAAATTCGCGTCCGCATTGAGCTTTCTGCACTGTCAAGAGAAATAGGTCATCATGATTCGTCGAAGCGAATGGTACATACCTTTTGATTATCACAGACAGCAGGGTCAAAGAAGACGCCTTTGGTCTGCAGCATCCGCTCTGCAATCAAATCCTCGAAAATGACCCAAGCATTGCCTGCATCTGAATCTTTGATTTTGAGCTCCTTTATTAGACCTTTGTATCGGGAATCCGAACGCAATTTGTCAATGACGTCTTTGGAAACTCGGAGCATTCCACACCAGACTGTGTACTTTGAGATAATTTCCCGCAGCATGGAAGTAACCTCCTGTAAAACACTACTTGTCTTCGATCGGGACGTCGATATAAGTAGTCGTGCAACGAGACAAAAGTGGTGAACAAGCCACCTTTGATTGCTGGGATGATCCAGCTCAAGGCGTCTCATGTTTTGATATGTATAGCGAGGAAGCCGAAGGACCATGCAATGACTCTGTGGGTCTCGGAATCACGGACGAAAGGTGTAGGTTCTTTGGCGAACACAAGGAGATTTTCGATGATGGCTTTGATTATCCCATTCTCGAGACATGCGATAACGAATGGGTCATGGGAACCTCGGCTTTTGAGATGGGTGAACATGTCCCCGAGGAATTGGATGAGATGTGCTGGTTCGGAGATTGGAAGAGCACGGAATTTCGCGATGAGGAGTTTTGCGAAACTGGTGGTATCGAGCTTTGTTGCCTTGAGGCTCATCTGCGCTGCTCCGACATCGTTGTGCTCTTTATGAGCACGGAGAATGCTGTAGAGGATCATTGTTGTCGTTTCCCGATGTTCTCGACCAAGAGTCTCCGGGTCGCGGTCGTGAAGCTCCATGACAAAGGACTCGGTATAAACCGTGATGGACCTGGAGCTCGAAATCATGTCCCATCGCATTTCTGGGGAACTAGCGGTAATCAACATATTATAGAAAAGTCCCGCAACAATGCGAACAGCGACCCTCATGTGGCCACGAGTCATCGCGTCAAGAATATGCTGGTGTCGGTGAATAGCTGCCTGGTATATGAGGGAGTTTTCAGACCAAACAATAATACCAGGGACGCTGCGCCTGGGGGAGCAGGTCTATCACATCTGAGGCCTTTTCCATAATGACCATTGTGCTCGGTATACAGGCTCCTTCGAGGTGTTCATGGCATATCCTTGTCGTCTTTCCCTTTCCGCTTTTGGTTCAGTCAAAAGAGGCGTTTCGATAGCAGAGTCCGATCTTTGGGCTTGATCCTTGCATCCTTGTCTACGTCTGCCCAGAGTGAATCTGACGCGTCGAATCACGTGCTGGGAAACCGCTCCGAAATGCCCGCTACCTAATTCTTGGTACGGGTCCTATAGGGCCTACCCTCAAAACTCGTGTGAATCGCGGCGTGACCGTATGGTGGCAGTTGATACCGAGCTAATAAGCGCACGCATTGGGGGCGATAGCAGTCACAATAGCGCTTTCGCGACATTTCGACGTCCAAAAACAGGTGAAGCATGGCGTCATCCGGTTCGGGTGAGAATGAGAGAAAAGGTCGAGTGAAGTTTGATTGATTTGCTAGGATTGCTTTTGCTCTCGTGCTCTGCTTGGTTTTCTTGTCATGCTCTGAAAGTTGTCACATCGCTTGTATTGACGAAATATGACTGGTGGCTAGTTTTACGTGAGAAGGATTTTAACGCTCGGCGGAGCCTCGGTAGCGGGCCCTGCCGCTCGCCGCCGGCCCTTCCGCGTATATTATTTTTAGACCGAATGGTCAGCTGACCTCGTGGCCTGTCACCGGTCACCACCCGTAGCGCTTGCTAAATTCATGTCCCAATCCTCCTGACGCGATGATTGACGGCAGTCCTATTTCAATACAGTCCATATCCTCTATTTTCCATCCATGGCGGTCGCTTTCCTTGGTTTGGTCGCTGCAAAGGCGCTGGCTCTGCCGACGACCGACGTTGTGACGGTTTGTCCATTCACGACAATCTCCGGGTAAAGGTTGGCGACGTCTATATTCTGACAAGAAATAGCCTCTCATACCTTATTCCAAGGACAGTACCTCGTTATTCAACCATCTTTGTCGCAAACTACAAGCCTTTCCGCGTCTCCTCCACGTCGGCGACCCAGGTCAATCCGGTGGTTATAGCCTCTCCATCATCACGCCCATGGCCTTCTTGACCAATAGAGATCCCTTCACCCTCGAAATTGACCCATCTAGTGTGCTGCAAAACCCTTTGCACGACAGCACCTTTTTTCGCGACGACGGAAAGGTCTTCAATGACCTTGGTTCTCTCGGATCGTAACTGCCAAAAATATTCCGCTGCGATGGTCAGAGCATCCCGGTCAATGGGGACGATTGAAAAATCAACATTTGGGCCAGAGGAAAACCAACCATGGTGTTGCCATGGTGCGCAGGCCACAAATTGGTCACGTTTGGCATTTCTGACGTTTCCTATAGCTATATTCAACGTTGCCTTGGATGACCTGAGCTGCAGATTCTAGCTCCGGCCCGTCGGATTCGTGACATTGGTCCCTATTGGTGCTCGAGGATGAATACACTGCAAATTGCTGGGTTATCGACGCTCCAACAAACCCAGTTGACGTGGCACAGCGTCTTTCACAACATTTTGCCTTCCTTCCTCCAAGAAACAGAGCTCACCTCCATATTCCACGAATCACTGTCACAGCCTTGTTTCAACATGTCAAAAAAGCCACCTTCTTCCTTCGTTTCCTTGGATTATGAGGGCTAGGAATCTCGGGCTTTGGTGGTCAAAGTGTCCCAGTTATTGGAGGAGGTCCGAGAATTGAGATTTCGGTCAGGCGAAAGGTCCGTATGCAGCAATTTGTCCCTTTGGGCTGTTCTGATGGATTCTGTTAGCTTCTCGGAAGAAATGAAATGAAAACCATGATGGAGTTGGCTTTTCTTGCGCTCGAAGGGTATGTTTTGGTGCTCCTGTCGTCGCCGCGACCGCTGACTCGTATTCACGGTCCCATTCGCATTATCTAGCGATTGCCACGACTATGACCTATTCCTCCTTCGCTATTGCCTTGGCTCTGCTTCTCTGCTTGACGACAAGACTCGCCATGTCCTCGTCAAGCGCTATTGCAGCTAAACGTCGACCGAGATCGTTAATCGAGCCAGAGAAGATATTGGCAACTGCCCAGTCCCCTTCTTGTTTTGCTGGGCCAAGACAACGAATGGAACACCCGAGCGTCGAGAGGAATGACGTCGGATCATGTTCTTGGTTATCATGGACGGGACTTCAAACCCTTCCAAGGTGCGTCTTGTTTCCTTGTTGACGATCTAGCCGTTAGCCTGAACTTATTAGCAGATATCCTCGCCTCATTGATTTGCACGTCAGTTTTCCTGACTCTGCTGTTCTCGTTTCTGAGCGCTATTCATCAGGACGGACTTATTCCTCGACGAACCCAAAGCGACCTTGATTGCTTTGGAGGGACTTTAAAACCTTCTAAGGTGCGTCTTGTTTCCTTGTTGACGATCAAAGCCATTTCTGAACTTGTTAGCCTGAACTTGTTAGCAGATATCCTCGCGTCATTCATTTGCACGTCGGGTTCGTTCTCCTGATTCTGCTGTTCTCGTTTCTGAGCGCTATTCATTAGGACAGACAGATTCCTCGGCGAACCCAGAACGACCTTGGTTGCTTTCTCTGCTTATCCATTGGTTAGACCAGCGACCTCTGGAGATGAGAGGAGATGAATGGCAAACCGAGAGAGCAGACGCAATGGAAATCTGAATGGTTTTGAAGGTGCGTTTTAGGCTAGACCTGCACAACGTTCGCTCAATGTTATTTAGAGCCACCACGACGTCGTTTCCCATGGGGGAGGCCTCTTACATCTCGTAATCGACTCTCTATACCACCAATAGTCTTTCTCCGTCGTTGGATATCCGCCATTCACGACACAAATAGACCAACTCGCCCGAAACCGGATTTCGGCAGGACTCGATATTCCATCCACTTGAGCCTTATCCGTCGGGCTAGATACAACTTTATAGCTCTGAACCACTTCCCATAACATACTTCAATTGCCCCGGAATCTCTCTCGACCTTTTGCGATCGCAACCGACAATTTTACCCAAAACCACCTCATTCTTCCAACCCTGAATCTCAATCCCACAGTTGGCCTAGCTTTTGTAACGATGTCGTCTTCTCTTCTTTCATAGCTTAGCTTCTCGGAGAAGCTCTACCGCCCGCTCCATTTTGCCGATATCGTGCTAGGTCAGCTTGACAAGGTCGCTTGCTATCGAACAACAAGCACGTGACCACTCGAAAATACTATTATTTTCGAAGTTCGTCCAAGAGTCCCAATCTCTCTACTACCAATTCATCATGATGCTCTTGATAGGCTGAAAAACTCCCGCGGCACTAGGGCGAAACCCAGCCTTGCAAGACAGTTTTGCTGGGAATGACGAACAACGCCGATTTTTGGAGAGAAGCATGGAAGAATCGTCACGGATAGATCTGTTTCACCTCGCAAACATATCTGGCCCGCTCTCCAGGTCATCACAGCTCCGAACCGTAAACAAAATTGGTCGAAGGTCGGAATTCTGCCCTGTGGCGCTCCAATGGCACTCATTGATTTGTTCAATGCTTTTCATGATCAATGGTGCGTTCATCTGCATTTCTGGCAGCCTTTTTTTCTACCTTCTTTGCAGCGCTTGTATATCATGGTCAGTCTTGTGGTCTGGATCCTGCCATGTGCTTACCGTAGTGAATCGAGTATAGATCTATCATTTGAGCAATCAATAATGCAATTTCGAATGACTATTGATGTACCGAATACCAATTCTAATCATCCAAGTACCGTCATTTGGACTGCGCTTGACTGCGCAGGGTTAGCTGTAATGATAATATCCAATCAGACTGAGGTCGGGGGGATTGTCAAACTGTTTTAATTCCAAACGTAGAAGCTTGGAAGCTAGTTGTTTAGTAATGGTCTCTTTTTTTGTCTCTATTAGTATATCATCCATCCAGCTCTGACCGAACAATATGTTCACAAGGCCGACCTTTTTTGCCTCTGTGAGTTCGGCCTATCCGAGGTTCCGGAGCCGAGGGGAGCGAACCGAGATCTCCTCAGAAATACGGTCTATGTTCTGTTTTTCGTTAGTCGAAAGGAGATAATTTATTTCATTGAACGCACCGTGTCGATTATTCCGTCTTCGACGAAGATCTCCAGGATCTCCAAGCGGTGGTAGCTCTTCACGAGCTGCTGAACAATCTTCGAGAACTGTCGCTCATCATTCAGTGATGGGATATAGACTCCAGTTCCAACTGTCCCCCAGGCCATCTTATCGATGTCAACAACACCTGAAAATGTGCATAAGTGTGGCAGACATGGCGGCCAGTGGTCAAAGCGTCTGAGCAATACCACTGGGACTCGCTCGGAAGACCATTGAGAAATCAAGGAAGATCACTCTCAGCAGCAGATTCATTGGGTACTAGGTGTATCTAGGACCACACTGTCAATCCCCTCATGTTGCCGTCCCCAGTACAAAAAGTGGCTGAATGGGTAAGGTGAACTCTCAGCTGTGGGACTGTGCAGTGAAAATCCTTGGAGAGTAAAAATTACGATTGACGTGAGAACTCTATCCAGATTGAGTACCAGATTCTGTGGTATATCACTGGGATCGCTAGTGAAGTTCAATACCAGATATCTGAGGTTCCGCATCCTGCTGAAGGCCCTCAAAAGCCTCTCCATGATGTATCGCGAAGCCTTCCGAAATGCTTTCCATTCAGGATAATCAGCGATAGAACGTCCGAGCTCTTCCATATCGAAACGGAAGGAGATAGCATACATTGATCGAGATGTCGATCTAGACAGGGCTTCCAATTTCTGAAAGGCCTCGGTATTGTCGAAATCATGCGACATGGAGCCGAAGAAGACATCCGCATATCGATAAATGACTTTGTGCCCAAATTTAGAGCGCTGTTGATCAGCGCCGCTTGTGAGAGGCTATGATTGTCGCAGGCCAATATAATCTTCTCCACAAGCTCTGGTGGAATCTGCTCCATGGAATTCCCTGGTCCTTGACAGATGTGAACTGAGAAGGTTTTTGTCGAGTTGCCGTGCGAGCATAGATGTCAAGTTATAAACACCAATTCAGGGCTGAAAGTGACAGCGAGCGCTACAATTCTTCTGATGTCAGCTGATGCCATGCAGTCGAAGAGAACCTAGCTGGTGTTCATTTCCTAGAGGACCATACTGCTGCCTTGACTGGTGTCAGGCCCAAGAACAAGTCCACAAGATTTCCGGCCCGGAAGGGAGTCGAGACACTGTCAGCTTCGAGAGTCGCTCTGACATCGAACGATCGCCCATCAAAGGCATCACGGTCAAAGCCCTCGGGGATGACCCGTCAAATTTATCACGGGTACATTTTGGATTCAATTCTTCTCTTCAGCCTGCAGCTGTTCGTTGTCTTGGATTCTGAGGATCTAGCTCGGTTCCTTGAAGCCAGTGCGAATTCATTTCCAAGGTTTTCGGAATTAAAACGCAGTACTTGCCCAGTAGCACAGTATATCTTGGGACTAGTGCACAGAGGATGAATGGCTATTACTCAAGTGTCCGAGTCACAGCGGCAACGAATTGTCATCCAGATTGAAGGGAAACACGCTTGGAGTTAGACGAATGTCGGAGTTTCGCAAAATCCCGAGCCTGAGTCACTTGAGCATATGATTGATTGAAGGAAGTCAAAAAGACTCTCGAATTGTCGGCATTGAATGCTCTGAATAGTACTCAGTATGGAACTCTCCGAGTCGGAAGACAGGCACCTACCAGCGACTCTCGTTATGATCCCGCAAATCGGAGAAGCTGCGCACGTCAGCCAAAGCTGGCCAAACATGTCACTTTTAGTCGGGCCTGGATTCCTTGGTTCTGTTTCAGTGGGGCCTAGATTCATGCTCGAGACCTGGCTGGACTGAATGACCGACTCAGAGCGAAGGATCGACCCTGAACGTGAGCTGAATGATGGCGAAGTGTAGATCACCGACGAGGAAATCTGTAATGATAGGCTTCCTTTATACCCATGGTCTGAAGCTTTTTAGTTTCTCTAGGTCACAAGAGATTATCCCTGTATTCCGATTCTCGTCTACTCGAATAATCAGTCAGTTCGCGCAGTTCAGAATTGTTACCCTTTGGAGAGGCGGAAGCTCATTAAAGCACTGTAACACGCGGAAGGAAGCTCATTGAAGGATTGTCAGACAACAAGCTACTTTTGGACAGGCAGCAGTTCATTCAAGGCAACAGCCGAGCTCATTCAGGTCAACTGTCAAGGTCGGAGTTAGTGTTCCCTTTCAAGGTACAAATTTAGTACCCGCCATCAGATAGCCACGGCAAGGTTTCGGATCCCTTGGGTTGATCAGGTTTAGAGCTTTGATGAGCGTCGATGCTGCTCAATAGCGTTGGTATCGGGTCTTAATAGCGTTGGCATCGGGTTCTTTGTCTCCGTGAACGCGGGTGCCTGACTCTCGACTGCTCTGTCAAGTGCGTCCCAACGGGTTCGATGAAAATTACGTGTCCATTGGCAGACTTATAATGGGCCAGTGAAGGATTCGAGACCGTTCATGGCTCTCATGTCTTCATCCAGTCACTCCAGCTCCCTTTCTTATGATTCGGTTTCCTCGTCCAGTCGAAGCCATCGAGGAAATGTCCCATCGTTGCCTCAAAACAAGTATTGCTCCTTATGCCCTGCAAAGTTCACGCGAACGGCGCATTTAAATCGACATCTACGGTCTCGTACGTCCAATTTCCTCTTGCTCATTCCAATTTTACCACTTTTTAAACCTCCTCTCATTTCTCATATCGATCATCTTCGATCATTCTGTTGTCTCGGATCCTTTTTCGAGGTCTTGAGTTGATCCACGCTCGCCGATCTGACCAATCAAACAGATGCAAATGAACGACGGTATCAATGTGATGTACGTGCTGCTCGCTTTTCTAGACTTTCTTGGATTCTCGTAATGTGGCGCTGACCCACTTATTCAGCGATGCACAGCCGAGTTTACTCGAAGCGATCTTCTATCGCGACATAAGCGTAAATGTGGTCTGAAATCGATGTAAGTAATGTCCAGATCCACCCAGTAATACATTCATTCAAGCATTTGAATAGGAATGCAAGTGGGGGAAGATCGCGGAAAAAGTCCTGTGAAGTGAGTGTCTCATTCTTTCAATGTTTGGTGTAATCTGAGTTGGAATCACAGTCTTGTGTTCAGTCAAAAGTAAAATGCGATAGACAGGCACCCTGTAGTCGATGCATTCACGGTGGAAAGCAATGCATTTATGCCAACGGACATTATCTCAACAAAGGAGCTCTGGGTTATCTGGACGACGGCATCAACTTGAGTCCCGACGCCTCCTCCTCCTCCTCCTCCTGCTCATCCCCAGACTCCATTCACGATTGGGACTATGGGATCGACTGGACCGTGCCCTTGAATTCTCTCGATTGGGACTCCCTCGTCCAAAATATATATGTTCTCGACTCAACGCCATTCCGGACTATAGCCCCGCTTGTCGCACCGATTCCCAAATATTCACTTTACTCTGCTTCCCGGACGATCGAGTCAGCTGTATCTTCACTAGACGCTTGGGAGATTCAATCAGAAGGCTGGGGTGACTCTCAATCGGAAAGTTGGAGTGATCATGCATTACTAGAGGGTTGGAAGAGTTCAGCAGCAGGGTCACCTCAAGTATGGGCTCAATGGGTGCAATCTGAGATCTCGAGACAGTCCGTATTTATGCACTTTGGATTTCCTTGCATGCTGACATTGCACTCAGGGCTTCAGGCGGATATATGCAGGATATCCAGACTTGATAGAGTGCCGAATCACACGGAGATGTTTCCGGTTGCAGAGATCCTTGACGCGGAATAGAGAGCCTATAATTAGAGATACATTTGCATATAATTATCAGTAATATCCAAAAGTTGGAAGTTCTAAATGAATGTTTGTATGCTACATACCAAATCTATTTTCAAAAAAGTATGCTGATGAAGAAGAATTCTTGAAGAATTCTTCATCTTTCTTCAACGCTTCTTTACTTTCTTGAGTTCTCAGCTATCTAAGCAATTACAAGTCCTCTTCATGGTTTGTTTGTTGGGCTGGAGCAATTTTTACTCCAGCGACACCAGACCAAAGGGGAATTCCACGTGACATAATTCCCACTGATACGGCATGGTACGGCAAGGGCCGGGGAACGTCACCTAGCAATGTACATTACGAGTCCCATTTATGGGCTCGTTTATTGTATCAGCAAGATTCAGGAAGCTGGCATCACAGCGCCCAATGGGGATAGTCACGTGCGGCATAGCATTGTACTTATTTATTGCTGGCGACGACTTTTTCGCCAAACCTGTATATTCTCACAGCTCTAGAAGGCTCTCTCCCAGCCAACCAGCTCCTCCACCAAGAGGTCATGAATCAACATTCATCATCACTGAAAGGATTGGTCCTGTGTACCCCAAGCTGCGACAAAGGTAAAATGGGGCAATTTTGCGACTGGTATCATCAACGTACACTTGTCATTCACCACTCCTCTTGCCTTTCTGACACTTTTTATAGCATCATGGCTGCTTTGTGGGACCTCCTTCCTCCTTCTGGTCATTTTCTTGACATTGGCATCCGACCACCCACTTTTTCGTCTGCACGAAATACGGCCATTCCGACGCATTTCTTGGTCAGAATATGCTTTTTGGAAGGTCTTGAACAAACCTGGTTGTCGCTGAAAGGATTGGTCCCATGTAGCTCAAGTGCGACAATAGCAAAATGGCTCAAATTTGCGACAGGTGTCGTCAATGTACGTTTGTCATTCACCGCTCCTCTTGCCTTTCTGACGCTTTCTATAGCATCATGGTCACTTCATATAGCCTCCTTTCCCCTTATTCTGGTCATTTTCTCGACATTGGGATCCCACCGCCCACTTTTCCATCTGCGTGAAATACGGCCATTCTGACCCATTTCTTGGTCAGAATATGCTCTTTGGAAGGTCTTGAATGAACATGGTTGTCGCTGAAAGGATTGGTCCCATGTAGCTCAAGCTGCGACAATAGCAAAATGGCTCAAATTTATGACAGGTGTCCTCAATGTACGTTTGTCATCCGCCGCTCCTCTTGCCTTTCTAACACTTTCTATAGCATCATAGCTGCTTTGTATGGCTTCCTTTCCCCTTATTCTGGTCATTTTCCCGACATTGGGATCCGACTGCCCACTTTTGTGTCAGCGCAAAATGAGGCTGTTCCAGAGATCTGCTGGGTCTGAATATCTTCCTTGGGTGGTTTTAATGAACAGGGCTATTGCTGAAGGGCTCAGTGGTCCCTGGTAGCGTAAGCTGCGACGAAAACAAAACAGGTCGAATTTGCGATAGGTGTCATCAACGTGCGCTCGTCATTTGTCGCTTCTTTTGCTCTCCTGACGCTTCACATAGCATCTTGGGTGCTTTATATAGGCCCCTTTTTGCTTCTTCTGTCAATGTATCAACTTGTCCCATTCTGCCAGTGTCTCTACTCTCTCCCTTAATGCATTCAAAACCCAGTCTTACCTACCTAGGCCATGAAAAAAGCGCATTTTGTGTAGAGACTTCATGTTCTTCGTCTTTGATGCAAGTCATTTAGTGAGTTTCAAGTTTTTATCGACCTTGTAAATCAAGTATACAATATGTTTGTCCAAAAATGCAAAAGGATCATAATGTCTGACCTTCAGAGCATTGCTTTCACGATGGGTCAGTTCTAGATCTTCTTGAGCCTGTTGTGTCAGTATCTGTGCAAGCTTCCATTTCGTCAAGTCTCTTTCCAAGTCAGCCAACTCTGCCATGAACAATGCTGGATCTGGACTACTGTATTCAGGAGTATTTGGAACAGCTTTCTCAACCTTCTCTTTCCTTCGTTTCTCCACCACGACACTGGCTTCGGTGACTCATCCCTGCTGGTAACAATGAAAAGGGAGTTGGATGTAGAGAATTCTGCAAATGCGGTAAGTTCGGATTTGGCTGGTCTGAGTGTACTGAAACTCCCTTGTAGGATCATCTGACAGTAAGCGCGCGCTATTCATAACCACCATAATGATATCTGCATTCAGAAGCGAACCTCTAAAGTCTGTCAAGTGGACAGAAATGACCCGGTTCCAGAAAGCGATGACATCAGGTCGCCGCCTACCATACCGACTTTCAGTGTTCACCAAGATACCGATGGATACATCAAGGTCGGTCATGCTAATATTTTGGACTGAAAATCTGAAACACCTTATAGCACCCATATAAGCTAACTCCATGGGGAGAATACTTGCCTAAGATCAAGGGTTACGAGTCCCATTTATGGGTCTCGTTTGTTGGGAGGGACCAAGATTCGGGCCACCATCATGCGGATAGGTCACCTGCTTATTTTTCCATCCGTCACCGGTTAGTTCCTGCACCGGTATCCGACCGATATCCTCATTTCCAAGTTATTTCATGCATAATTCAAGGACACTGTTCCTAATATTACTTATTTGTCTTGTCCTGACAGTCTTGAGTTCACCAGGGCATAACAAAGATTCTTCTTTTAACAGCATGACTGTTTATGATTCTATCCAGTAAGTATTGATTGAGTGTCTATCTTCAATGTACCCATTCCTTGTTGCTGTCTTCACCTCTCTGGTTATGAGTATCATATTGAATTGATTCTATAGCAACATACCAGGGAACAGCAATAGTTTCTCATCAGATGCAAAAAAATGCATTCAAGCAAGCAACATTCAGCCCAGTTGACAAGCCTGCATAAGCGAATGAAAACCCATAGGGACTCGTATCTGCCACCGCAGGATAGCCTCTAACTGGTGTGTTAGCGAGCTCAAGGAACGAGTCAAAACGCTGAGGACTCGTAAATGCCACTAACTGACCTCTACCCCACTGGTCACCAGTTTATGTAAGCATTCCGGACTGAAGCATCCAAAACCATGACGGTCGTAGATAGCTGAGGCCCTTGTAGCGTCAACTGAAGTACTTCAAGCAAGTGATTCAGGGCAGCTGCTGGATAGGTATTGCGTTATTTAAAGTAGGCCTGCACATTGCGAGTCAGCAGAAAAGTAGATCCGGCGGTCACAGAGCATGTTTGTTCGCTTTTGCTCGTTTCAGCAATGTGGCATTAGGGGGCCGGAACACGATCTGTACTGTGTTAAAATATGAGTATCTACCCTCCTGATCTATAAAGATCATTCTCCGAACTCGACTGGCGATCACATTTATCTCTGCCCGTCTTTGTTCGATTCAGTGACTGGAAATTTCAAGTACCTCATTTTTTTCAACTTGGAATTATCTAGTTGGCGTTTGATTATTGCTCAAGGCTATGGCTATGGGAGGACCACAACTTCCTTTCTTGGCTTCAGTGGTGAAAAAGCTTGACAACAAAGCCAGCACCTACTAGCCACGGAACGAATTGATCAATCGAATTGGGATCGAGACACAACTTGAGTTGTAGCACAGAGCAGTTAGAAATCATTGTTGTGCTGCTATCATCCTGATTCTGGCATCATTTGAGTCTCTCATCGGAATCAATGCTGAGCAGACTCTGCAGTTATCATCCTAATTCTGGCATCATTAGAGTCTCGCATCAAGAGTCTCATTATGAGACTCAGACTCAATGCTCATCAGGCTCCATCGGTCTGAAATTGATATGACACAGTGAGTGGCTTTGAGAGGAAGAACTCCCAAAATTATCAGAAATGTCGTTGAATTGCCCAGACCTGATTAGAACAGGTGTGGCACTCTGTAGCGAAGGTTTGGCCTGTAAGGTGTTCAAGGCAGCACCTTTCGCGTTTGCACAAGAGCTCGTGGATGCAACGGTCGTCTTCATCCGTAGCGACATTCAGTCTCTTTGTGCTTGCAGTCTAGTCTCTCGAACTTGGCTCGCATCTGCCCGACGCCACATCTTCCGTTTTGCCTCGCGTATAACCTGCAGAAGGCAGTTGAGTAACCTCGAAATCTTTCTAGAGGTTCTCCGGCACAAATACAGCACACTAGCGCCGTTCATTCGAGGAGGTTCAGCAGATATAGAATATGCGAGCCAAAATCAGAGGGTCCCTTGGATTGCTTGTCCAAGCATTATGACGCTCGAGTGGCTATCTCTTCCATTTTCACCCTCGTTGATCATCGAGTGCAGGGTTTGCTCAAGGCTTTAGAGTTATACCCGATATCTCAGAACTGTATGTCCGATTCGGGCCACAACCCTCTTCTATGCCCAGGGTACCATCAGAGCACCAGAGAAAAGACATCGTTATGGCCTTCCTTTTCGCAGGATCATTCACCAAACTTCGCAGCCTTTCGATCCACCTGGAGACCATAGATGATGTATCAACGTCGGCATGGAATATTACCACCGATCTATCATCCCAATTCCAGCATCTTCGGATCCTTAGCCTCCATACCCGAAGGAACGAGAACGAGGATGTCTTTGACCAGTTTCTGGAACTCGGATGGACGCCACAGATCGAGAAATTCAACCTGATCATGTACAGGATCACAACATTCACTTAATTGAACGGTTTTCTGGCGAGCGTTTCAAGATCTCTTGAAACTCTCAAGTTGAAAGTCGTCAAAGACTTGTGGACCGATGACTGTGAGTTGGCAACTCGTTCTAACAACAAAATAGCTGACACCACATTTTTCCAGCGCTTTCATATGATCGATCACCAATCGACTTGTAGAGTCTCACCAAGCTTCGCTGCCAGTTGAAGATTGAGATGTACAATGTAGAGCACATCTACCTGGCAGACACTCGAGACTATCACCTTCCAGCATCGAGTAGCTGTCCCTGATGATCGCCGAGCCCAGGAACCGTTCTCAAGTACCCAATGAGGCGACTTGGACGAAGTTGGGGGAAAGAGTCGCCCAGATGCGGTTATCTTGCGACTTGGACATTGCCATACCGGAACAATATGGCGGTGCTGGAGAGCGGATCCTGAGGAAGAGTCCACTAGAATGCCACTGCCACTCCTCGAAGCTGAACGTATCACTGGCCGAAAAGCAGACAATGTTTAAAGTTCGACCTGGGTGGGAGATAGAATTCGGACAGCCACCGCAGGTTGATTTTCTTTTCGCCTTCATTGCGATTCACAAGGACGGAATTGACACAAGTGAGTGGCCTGAATATGAGACATCTATGGAAAGTTGGATTAAAAAATTATCGGAAATGTCATTGAAGTACTCAGACCTGATTAGAACGGGTGTGGCACTCTGTGGCGAAGGCATGACCTGCAAGGCTTGATACACGGACCTGCTACAGATCAATATCCTGTACCTACCCACAAGCTTGCGATATTGCAGTGATGGACTCGAGTGATGTCCTCAATCTATAGTTGAGTCACGACTTGCTCACCGTTGCTCAAAAGGCTGGACACTACTGTGGCGCTATTTGATGTCAAGCAGCTTGATATATTCATTTCATTCTACACATTTGCTTTTTATCGATTGTTTTTGTCCAATTTTTCCTTTTTCCGTTTGCGCTTGCGCACAACAATATGGGTTTACACTGAACTCTTCTCCGAAATAATCCTCAAGCGCTTCAAGAATCCACTGCGCTTTGAAGGGACTTCATATCCCTCAGGTATCTCGTAAGTCAAGAACTTCCGGAATCGATATCTCTCCCGCAACGAAAGTGGACTGATGCGAGGTTCCCCAATATCCGAGACATCAGGGACCGCGACGTCGGGTTCAGCGGCACGAGTCTCCGGAGTGACAGGGCCATCGCTCGAAGCAATGCTCGAAATGGACGGATCCAAATTGATTCGATTTGGGGGTGGTGGACAATGATACGGCCCCATTGCGAACACTTCCGGCGGTGTCTTGAAGAATCTATTGACTTTGAGGACTTGTTCGCGAAGAAGTGAGAGAGGCGTCCGTGCCATGGGATTAATCGCGAAGATACCGCAGAGAAGATCATTTGCCGCTTTGGAAATACGCTGAGTTTGGAAGAAAAACTCGCGGTCGTAGACGAAGGCGTCGAAGCAAGGATCAGAGCTAACAGCAGATGTCCATGGATTTCGAGCTGTGAGCATGTTAAATAAGATGTTTCCGATAGCCCAGATGTCGGAATGGGCTGACGAGAAAGGGCGAAAGTTAGTTTCATAACCGATTGCCTCTCAGAGGAAAGTCAGGGTAAAGGGATTAGGAGATGGCTAGAACTTACCAGGACTGAGGTAAAAGAGAGTTCCACAGCCAAAATTCTTGCATATCGGACTTGCTGTGCAGAGACCAAAGTCTGCCAGAAAGACATGGCCGTCTTTCGACACAAGGATGTTTTCTGGCTTGATGTCGCGATGATAGACGCCGTTCTGGTGACAATAGTCCAGAGCGTCGATAAGTTGAACGAACGAGCTCTTGATAACATCCTCCTCCCTATATCCACCCTTCATCGTGTTGTACAGGTCTTGGCCATTACAATATTCCAGGACGACACAGATGAAACTCGAGTCGAGGATGAATTCGCGATGGAAAGTTATGACATTGGGATGGCCGCTGACCTTCTTGTGGAGGGAAATCTCGCGCCGTTGGTAAATATCCTCCCGAGATCCAGGTTTAGCTCTCTTGAGGCATTTGATAGCGACTCGCTCTTTGGTGGACTTGTCAATGGCCTGAAAGACTTTTCCAAATGAGCCAGATCCAATGACCTTGACGACAGAGTAACGGCCATTGTCCAGGCTATATCCAGAGAAATCTGGAAAGAAATCTGTCGAGCGGCGCCTACGACGTTCAATGATTTGACGTTCGAATTTGTCCATAGCGTAGATGATATAGATGAGAGGTGGTAGTTCAACTGTCAAAGTCGATGATGGTGGTAATGGGAAGAGAAGTGAGAAAGAAAAGGGGGCTAGCACTCCTTTATATATCCCAGGAATGACCCCTATTATTAATGCGACACAGGGGCCAATTTCGGAATGTTATCAGGCGGCACCGGCCCGGCATGTGCTTGAGCCGATGAGACAAGCATGACCAAACAAACAACATGTTGTCTCCCGCCCCCATCGCGTTTTTCGGTCACACCGTTAAGCAGCCACTACGCCAACGCCAGAATGCAATTAAGGTGGATGATATATGATCGCTGGAGACCTGGTTTGACACGTCTTTTCCAGATTTCGTTGCTTCTGCGAACAGCACCCTGACGGTCGGTCACAATCTGGATGTCGCGTCAAAGCTCTCAGGGATTATCTCTAGCGACGAGATCCGGTCTTAGATGAATATTGCTGTGCCCTTTTTTTCGTTCTCTCGACCCCACAGGCTCGTTTCGTCCAAGACGATCATTCGAAGTCTAACGATTTTGGCCGTCGGTTTCACGATGGTCTGGTACTCGTCTCTCATAGCCTTTTAAAATCAGTTACCAATGACGCTGTGAGTCGTTATTTCCGCCTATCGTCCGTCATTAGGTCTAAATAGCCGTTTTACAGGGACGAGCCGTGGAGGGCTCAAGATTCATATGACTGCGATTGATTCAGCCAAAACAGTCAGCTCACCGGAATCATTCAATGACCCAAACGCGTTGAATTGATGGACGGACATGCATTATGCAAGGCAGGAAAACGAAGGTGAGCCAGTGCAATTCTCCTCGTTTCTTCAAGATCAATACATGAAAGGTCACTTTTTCGCTGCTCCTCGTCCTGTGCTACGTCCAGGAGACCAGCGAATCTGAATGAGCCAACCGAATTGACTTGGCAAAGAGAATGCATCCTGCAAACTGGAAAAACGTGAGCCAATGCAATCCACCTTTGGTTTCCGAAGCTCAATAGATGACAGCTTGCTTTTCGCTCCCTGTCGTCTCCTACTGTCGCGTTACACCATCGAATCTATAGCAGTGATAGTGATGCTGTTTTTTCCATCACGGCAAAAGCTTTTCGAATTCGACTTCTAGACCCGGAAGCTCTGGTTCAAACATGGCTTCGCCTCCTGTTGTGCAGCTGGTCTTATGTCGCATCTGCACGCTGTGGTCTCTCCCTTAAGTCCGGTTACGCGGGTGCATACTGGTCCCGGATTCCCCTCTGTGGAAGGTCGAGGAGGTTGGATCGAAGTCAGACAGAGGTCATCGGTACGTGGCAAACGTCTATCCGATGCGATTCACTGACGCATTTCCTAGGTTCCACCTTTTGCTCCCATCTTTCTACACCCAAACAAAAATTCGTCTACATGATTCCTCGACCTTTGTTCCTCCAAGTTCCCTCCAAGTTCAACAATGAGCTCGCTCAGTCATCCAGTATAACCGCCGTCGTACGATCTCAGCAGAAGCTTTCACCAGTCGACATTACCCTTACTCCCAATCCACTTTTTCTCCTGCGTTCGCCAGAGCATCTCCATGTCGATTCTTGTTCAGTTTTCCTCGAGCCGTGTTACGTCAGCGGTATCACGTGATGCCTTTCGTCGAAAAAAAAAAATTCGATCCCTTGGGCCAAGACGGTGACCTGCAACGAGCTCGATGCTTTCCGCTTCATCTAGCCGTACTAAAGGGTCGTCTTTCTCCTCGTCGCCTTTCCATTCCATCTCGATCGTCGTCGTCGGCGTCGTCTCGAGCTTCGCTCTTGGTCTGACGCCCTTGGTTGCAGATCTGGAGGTCCATCAGCTATTCAAAGCCTTGTGTAATGGTCCATAGGAGGATCTAAATCGACCCTGCGCTTCCCAAGACGATTCCTGTACTTTCGAAATCCAACTAGTGTACACCGGCGACCAATATCGGTCATTTTGTGCTCTGACTTCCTTGGGGAAGCTCATGGATCATCGGGAGCTCGAAAGGTTGCATTCTGATCATGCCGAGGTGAGTGGCCACTTCTGCATGTCGACCGTCTTTGCTCAAATGATAGGCGTTTTCCAGGGACCGTTCCCGCAGGCTCGAGCTTCATGACAGAAATTGGTTCAGTCAAGTCGCCCCGCTCAGCAAATTGATACCCACGTACTTATGCAAACCGAGAAAACGCGAGTTAATGCAATCCACCTTTGGTTTCTGAAACTCAATAGATGACAGGTCTCGAACACCAACGAATCTTTGGCGTTAACACGGCAAAAGGATTTTCGACTTCGAGATCAGAGAGCTCTGCGTCCGATCGGCTTGACCTCATCCTGTTGAGCTGGTCCTGTGCCGCTTGTGGACGCTCTGGTTTCTCCCTTGAAGATCGGTTCAGAGGCTACATTCTGGTTCATGAGTTTTCTCTCGAGGTCAGACAAAGATCATCGGTATGTAGTCAACGGCTATCCAAGGTGCTTCATTGACGCAATCTATAGCTGTCTCCATCTCACCAGGGACATCCAAGAATCCATCGCGGTGACATAGATGCTTTTTTTGTCGTCACTGCGGCCGAAGGCGTTTCGATCTCGAGCGCAACCAGCTCTGCTCACGACTTCGTTTCACCTCCTCTCCTGTAGCTGGTCGTATGTCGCTTCTCGTTGATGTGGCTCCTCTCTTGAACACTGGTCAAGGGATACACTATTCTTTGTCAATTCCCATTCACGCAAAGTCGAGGTTGGTCGAGGTCAAACAAAGGTCATCGGTACGTGGCAAACCACTATTCAATGCGATTCACTGATACGTCTCTTAGACTTCCCCATTCTTCTTCTTCAGCCAGAGATGAATGCTTACAATGTCTCGCGACCTTCACCGTCTCGCCAAGCTTGACAATACGCTCTCCCGGTCATCCCAGAATAATCTTCGTACGATGTCGGCAAGGCCTTTCACCAGTCGACACCACCCCTGCTACATTCCCTTGGTCTTACCCTCAATCCATATTCCTTCCCATATCCGCCAAACTATGTTCATCCTCGTTTTCTGCCCACTTTCTTTGAGGTTACCACGTCAACGACATCACGTGACGTACATCCTCAGAAAAATCAATATCTTTCGGTCAGGCGGTGGCATATAACGACGAACCCGGCGCCTTTTGCTTTCTCTAATCGCACCAAGCAAATCGTAGCTGTACGTGTCCCCCTTCATCCCATCTATTTCGCACTGGGCATCGTCACAAGCCCTGCGCTGGGTTCAACATCCTAGGCTGCAGATTTGGAGGTCTAGGGGCCATTCAAAGCTTCTTATAATGGATAATAGGAAGATGAGATCCAAATGAGGCCTCCCGAGACGATTCAAGGACTCTCGACATCCAACTCCTTGCTGCACCGATACTGTAGCGTCGGTCATTTTGTGCTCCGAGTTCCTTGGAAGGTCATGGATCATCGAGACTTCGAAAGCTTCCATCTTGATTGTTCTAAGGTGAGAGTCGTCATTGCTGCCTTTCGTGTCATTGAGTCTAAATAACCGTTTTACAGAGACTAGTCCTGGCAGCCTCGAGCCTCGAACTGCATGGACGGAATTTGGTTCAACTGACTCATCAGGCTCACTGGATTTATCTTGATGCACCAAACGAGTTGACTTTGCGATAATATCTTCTGGGAACCCGGACAAAGGTGAGCCAGCGCAATTCAGCTTTGGTTCTTCGAGACTAATAGATGACAGATCGCTTTTTCACTCCTTCTCGTCACCTGCTGGTTACACCAAAAGACTCTTAGCAGCGATAGCGAAGCTTGTTTATGGTCACTGCGGCGAAAGCTTTCGAATTCGACTTCTAGCCCTGGCCGCTCCGTGTCTGACTTGGCTTCACATCGTCCACGTTGAGCTGGTCTTATGTCGCTTCTGGATGCTGTGGTCTCTCCCATGAAGATAGGTCAGCACGCTACATCATAGTCCTTCAACGAGTCCTACGTCATGCAAAGTCGATATTAGACAAAGGTCATCGGTACGTGACAAACGATCATTCAATGCGATTACTTAACTGACGCATTTCTTAGATTACGCCATTCCTATGAAGCTCAAGATGAATCTCTCCGGCGTCTCGCGACATTCGTCGTCTCTCCAGGCTCAATAATGATCTCTCAGTCATCCCAGAACAATCGGCGTCGTACGATCTCAGCAAGGCCTCGCACCGCTCGACACCGCCCATTCTATATTTCCTCGGCCTTACCCTTAATCTACATCGCCTCCTTTATTCGCCAGCTCATCTCCATGTCGGGTTTTTGCCCAGTTTTCATGGAGATCTGCCACGTCGACAGGTCACGTGAAGCCTCTCTTTGAAAGAGTCGATACGCCGGGGTCAAGACTGCCCTATAACGATCTCGATGCTTTCTCTTGCCCCGACGTACCGAAGAATCGTACTTGACCTTGTCGCCTTTCCATTGCATCTAGTTTGTCTTCGTCTTCGTCGGAAGCTCTGTACTGGGTCCGACCTCCGACTGCAGCTTTGGATGATGGAAAATAAGACCAGGAAAATCAGCCTTGGACTTTGGACATCTCAGTGTCGGTCATTTTGTGGAATTATTCGCCGAAGGCATCCTGTCTGCATCGACAGGCCCAATGTAATCAACCACTCGTATCTTCTTCCAGAGATCATCCAGAATCACCGGCAAGATATTCGTGTCGCTGTACGTATCATATTGCTTTTTGGATGGAGCGCAACGCTGATACATGCCAGTCTATTGCCAGCGTCGAAACTGTTCGATCGGTATATTCTCACGCTATTCCGTCCTCGGTTTCTCGGCTTAGCTAGTCATTCTCTCTATTTATAAACCTGGAACATCCAAATTTCGCCTTGTTTTGGTACTGGCCGCAGTCGTTAATGAGACGGCGTTTGATAGTGATTCATGATATATTATCGTTGCCTCAGACACTGAACTAATATAGTCCAGGTTGGAGGAATCGGAGAAGAGAAGCTGTTTGGGAGGCAGGAAGGACTTTATCCTCGATGGATGAAAAGCGCGACCCACTTGAGGTATAAGTTGTATATGTCTGTTTCGTTGTACTGGCCGAATACGGTAAATAATTGGACGTTTCCGTCATGCCGCGTCCAACTTTAGCGGCTATATTTAGCTCCGACCGAGATCGATTCATTTCACTCTTCTAATTGGCCGGTGCCGACAAGGGGTGGGAGAGTGGTGATGCACATTCGACGTCAACCTTGCTGCTATTTTCGACGCTTTTCCTGCCGCGGCGAATTCTCGCCTTGAGTCATCGGGGGGAATTCAAGTAAGCCGTTCTGTGCTGGTGACAATGCGACATTATAATATCTATATCCCACGGATTCCTTCTCCCTGCTTCCTTCCACCGCCATGTTGCTCCCTCAGGTTCATTTACTACTCCCTCTTCATTTGCTCTGCCTCTTCACTCTTTCCTTCGCCGATGTCACAATCTATTATGCACCGGGCCAGAAACCATTTGGTACTGGGACTGCTGCTGCGGCTGCCCAAACCTCTCTGATCCCTGGAAAAAGTTATGCTGTTCTAAATACAACGGAGTTGCTGCCTCCAGCACCCCCGAATCCTTTACCATCGATGCAGTTTGATATCACCTTACAAAGCAGCGGGACACCTGGATTATCTATCAACCAACAAGCTGGTTTCCTCGGGTTTTCCGTTGAGATGTCGGTGGCAAACCAAATTCGTACGCCTTGATCCTGCTAGATTTGCATTTCGATTGACGGTTTTGCATGTCCTAGTCGGCAAAAACTCGTCAGTATTCCCGAAGAGCTGTCCTGGGTTTCACTGACGTAGTCGCAGCACGCTCATTCAAGTCCCATTTCTGAATTTGATGTCTGCATTGATAGAGCGCTCTGGACGCGTCAACGTCAGAGTGGGCGGCAATACTCAGGAACAGGCTGCGCTGGTCGATAGTTTACCCGATGGCCGGATGTTATCCAAGGGTGATCGGAGCCAGGCATCTAACCCAGTATGTATTAACATTTTAATTTCTACTTGATTGTGCTCAATCTGCACAGACCGCTACACCTCCGATTATCTACACCCTGGACTTATTGATTCTGATGCGCGAAATTTCCAACCTTCTCAATGTACGCTGGTACCTCGGTGAGCGAATGCACTCCAAAGTTGAATCGAGCTGATTAACACTGCAATGTAGGTGCTCCTTTCAACGACACTTCGCATTTGAAACTGGACATCATCGAGCACGGACAGGCGATTCTGGGAGATTATCTCCTTGGTATGCAAGTCGGTAATGAGCCCGACTTGTTCAATGTTGGTCAACGAGCGAGACCTTCTGTATGTCTTCAATGTTTCCCGGGATCGTGTCAGTGCTGATTCTCACAGAGTTACACCGTAAACAGCTACATCGGAGTCTGTATCCAAGATTCGAACCTCAAAAAATGGTTGCTGACATTCGTTGTAGGAAATCCAGACATTTATCACTGGGGTCAACAACGATGCGGCTATTACGAATAAATCCATGCTTATGGGGCCCAGTGTCAGCGGTAATGGAAACTTCACCGAGCAACAGGTCTGGGATGCTGGCTTCATCCAACCTGACATTCTCAACAGCATGTCACATCTTACCGTCGAGCAGTACGTCTTTCGCGGCAAATATATCGATTGAAGTCTCTAATCCTTAACATAGCTACCAAGACAACAATTGCGCCCTGTTCTTCGCTGGAATCGGGCCCCTTAGGGATCCTCAAGACTTGTTTCCTAATTGTATGTTCTGTTTCATTTGATCTTGAATCTCTCTGTTCTGAGAAAATGTAGTCCTGAAGCACAGTGCTGGCAAGAGTGTTATTCAGCCCTTCATCAACACCCCCAATGCTATTGCGGTTCCAAATAAGAAACCGTACATCATGATGGAGACAAATACGGCTTCGTGCGGCGGTTTCCCTGGAATCAGCGATTCATTCGGTGCTGCTCTGTACGTTGTCCGAGTCTGGACTACTTCAACCTCGTCTGATCTTTTCATAGATGGGGGATTGACTATTCAATGCAGTTGGCCTATTCCAATTTCTCGGGCGCTATGATGCATGTCGGTGGTTTGACCGCATTCTACAATGTAAGGATTTGTAAAGCTCTTCCTCTTCGAAACACTTACAACGTTCATACAGCCCTTCACACGTAAGTCCTGATATGGAAATAATTTTCTGAGTTGATCTAGGTATCAGCGTCGGCAACCAATGAATCGTCCTTCCACGGCTGGAGCGTCGGCCCAATCTACTATTCCACTTTGGTGATGGCGGAAGCGATGGGCCCGACGAATGCATCCCAGATTCTTGACCTGAAAGCTAACAACAACAGTGATTTCACGCCAGCTTATGCAATCTACGAGAATGGTGTACCGGCTCGTATCGCATTGTTCAATTATATCGACGATCCAAGTGGCGCTAGTACCTATTCAGCCACAGTTTCGATCAATGGCGGATCGCCACTTTCTCAAGTCAAAGTCAAGTGCGTAGTCTCTGCTTTCGAATTCCAGAAACTGATCAATATGGTCTAGATACTTGACGGCCCCTTCGGTATCGACCAAGTACAACTTTACTTGGGCTGGCCAGACTTTCGGTGGCGTTTACGAGTCAGACGGCCGAATCAAAGGAGACCTAGACGTCAAAACCGTGACTTGCAATGGCGGAAACTGCGTTATACAAGTCCCGGCTCCCAGTTTTGCGCTGGTCTTCCTCAGCGAACAAGCATTCTCGGGATCTGACACCGGTACTACAGTGACTTTCCCCACGACCGTTTTCACAAAAACGCTGAATACAGCCACGGTGGATGCGAGTATTCTTGCAACGTCAAATGGACATCAAGGGTTCACTGAGGGAGAAGGAAATGGTGGGAGTACTAGTAGAAGTAGTGGGAAGAATGACGCGACGAGAAGGGTAGTCGCTTTCGGAGTTGCATGGTTTGTTGTCTTTATACCGGTAATAGCTAGAATGTTCCTGCATTAATCATATCTACTCTTATCAATATTCCTTCTATAGTCTTGCCATATCCAATACAATCATGACTTCGAGGTTAAGTATCTTTACACATTCTCCAATAAATATCCTCTCCAACTATGCGCTCTTCACTCGAACATATCCTGATACCTCCCTCCTGTAAAGATTGTCCCAATACTGTGAATCACCTTCGCAGTCGCGATGAAAATGATTCCTGTTAGCACGATTGGGCTCAAAATGAGAATCATGATCGCTTTGCCAAAGTTCACAAATGCTTTGCCAATGCTGGCGAGCGGTCCCCCCTCTTTCTTTCTTTCCTGCTGTTTCACTGGGACAGTTGTGGTGGTCGTGAGATAGTTGGATGACGATACGACTCGCTGTCCAGCCTCCAGCTGGGAGGCAGATGTCCGATTCTTATCATTGGTGTTATACGACGGTGGACTCTCAAGACTATCGTTTGCCATTCCAACAAAATCTAAGACATGTCAAAGTGGAAGGTAGAACATCACAGCAAGGGACATACAGAAGTTGGATCTGAGCTGCGAGGAGGAAGTGGGGGAAAGTCGCAGTAGTAGCAGCTTCCTAAAAGCACAGCATAAGTAGTCCCCCAGTCCGCAGTCGATCCTAGCTTCTGACTGAAAGTCACCTGAACCTCCCTGAAGTCTGAAGTACTGCGGCTCACTACGTCCTGCGGATCGATGCATGACATGCGAACCTTGCGGAATTTCTGGACATCCGGGTTTAATTTGGAATGCATGTGACTGATGTGACTGATTGTGATTGTGACACTCGGCCCGGCGCGTTACCGGATCTGTTGAAGAAATCTCTATTTGAGGTCTAGGTGCATACAAAAAGATCACTGAAATCTGGGTGGTCAGACAATGGTCTGAGATGGAAACAAATGACCAGTCTAAGTCGAAGAGCTCACTCTCAAAAAGAGAAATTGGAAACGATCTCATTTATGAATGCCTGAAAGCCCGAATTGAACGGAAATCAGCTCGGCGCAGGATGTGCATTGTAATATTGTAGGATAGGTGGTGTCGAGTGAATCGGGATACATATGGTCCTTGGACTTCCTATGAATAGCACCTGCTTCCCCACCCTGAATAAAACAGGACGAACACAATCATTATAATGCCCAAGCCCGAGTTGAACGGGGGCCAAGGAGATCTGTAATCTCGAGATATAGAATCATTCGCAGTATGCATCGTGATCAAAGGATGTACATCCTCGACACATGTCAAGGCCCTAACGGTGAAATCAATTACGCAGCGTTGTGCGTACAACATTCACAGGATATGCTGCGTCGTCGGTGGCCTCCCCCCCGTCCGTAATTGATGCTGACGAGAGAGAGCTTGGCAGTCTCGGGCAGCGTCTCCGCGATCAACAAGTCTTGTGTCGTTCTGTTTAAGTCGACCATCATTTCTCTTATAAGTGGACAGCCACGGGCAAGCAACCCGGTAGCGACGATATTGCATGATGGAAGGTAACCCCACCAGATCTTCCTCAACGACTGGCAGCTGCCATCTACTTCCATCATGGAGATTCCGAGGTCCTACGCTAAGGCAAGAGTATAAAAAAGAATAGCGAAGAGACCATCGTTCCTCAGCTGGTCTCACTCAATTTTTACTGCCATCATACCACTTCTAGAACCATAATGGTCCAATTCCGCCTGATCATTGTGCTCGTATTCAGCGGCATGACTGTGAACTTACTCGCTGCCCCAGCTCCGTACGTTTAATCCACTTCGAATGTCCAGCGTCTGAATCTCATGGTGATTAGAACTCTTGCGCTAGAAACTAGGGCGCCTGTTACCACTGCATTTCGGACTGCCATACCGACTCGGACTCAGACTCGGCGGCCCAAAACAGACAGACCCATGCGAACACGAACACAGGCTGTAACTCGGACTCCCAGACCGACTCGGACTGAGACCCGAGCTCGGACTCAGAGCCCCAGAACAGAAAGACCCACGCGAACACAGACACAAGCTGTAACTCGAACTCCCAGACCGACTCGGACTGGAACTCAGGCTCAGACTCGGAGCCACAGAACAAACAGGCCCATGCGAACACAGACACAGGCACCCTTGTATCGCAAGGGAGTCAGTCTAATTCATTCTAATTTCCGCTTTCCAATGCTAATATGAATTCATAGAATTGAATGGGAAGTCTGCCGTCTTCCATCATGGATTCGGCATGTCGCAGAAGTCGTTAGTGTCAATAAAATGCTATGGCGAAGCTTCTTCGGTGGTAAAGGACAAGCAAGTATGGTGAAGCATTGAATTTGATATTTATTTTGCATGGTCCACGGGCCATCAGGCGCATCACACGTAGTCGATGAGATCAGGCGGATCAGCGCCGGCATGACTAAACCTAGATAAGATGGAAATGGCAAGTGATATCCCAAGGCACTGCTTTGGGGGTGGTGGTGCCCCGGTTACTATAAAGCAGTGGACCCAGAAATACCAGTGATCCTCGTAGCCGCAGTCTTCAAGCTGAATTGAGTCTGCCTGCTGCTTCCGGGCGCAAATCATGATATTATGGACCATTTCCATCAGATGGTACGTAGCCCTTACAGTTCAACAGATATCACCATGATCAAGACCCAGCAAGGACGATTGAATGCACTTTATTATCCTATACACATTTCCAGATGCGTATCGAGGCCGTACACTGATGGTGTACAAAGCCGATAAATATCTCTAGGCCATGTCAAGAGTCAGACCCATTACTTGACTAGCTGAATGTGAGAGTATGTCCTTGCTTGCCTGACCTTTTGAACTTCCCTTGGAATGCCCACTATAATCCAAATTCTCAGTGAAAGAATGGCACAATGTGCGATCTGGACGTACGTTGATATAACCTCCGTCTCCCTGGAGTGTCGCTACACCTTTCTTGCCAGCGTAAACGTCATATCCTATGGTCTTCTTGAGGAGTCGAATTGTGTCACACTCGACGTGCTCTTTATGCTACCGAATGTAAGGTCAAAGCATTTTCAGAGAGGAGACAAGATATCGTACCCAATCCTTTCCCGCGGTTCCTTCCCATTTTGCCGTGTGCTTGGGGTGGACTGGAGACACATATCAGCCAGTTTATGGCGCTATAGCGAATGAACGTACCGATCAGATAATTGAACTTGTTATTCTTCTGTACGAGTCCAGCAAGAAGATGCTTCACGAACAGTTCCCGATTCTTCAAAGAGTGAACCATTCAGCATTCAATTTGAGCGAACATAGTGGGATTCTGACCTTCTTCTCGTCTTTGAGATCCTTGATCAAGCTCAGTACTGCTTTGATACACGTCTTGAGGACTTCCTTGACGATTTGACTCGCGATCATTTGAAGCTGGCGAGGTTCGAGGGAAGAGGCATAACGGGTCGAGAGAGAGACGGATCGAGGCACAGAAGGTTCAAGGTCTCGTTCCTCAATGTAAGAGGTATCCCTAGTCTCAATACCGTACTGGTATTCATAGCGACTGGGATCCTTTTCTAAAATCTTCATATCCGAGCGAGAATAGAAGGATGGCTCAGAATATGCAGAAACAGTAGAGCTGACGATGAACAGCGCAATCAATGCGGCGAAGAACTTCATGGTTGAGATGAGGGATTATCGACGAAGGACGAGGTGGTATCGACTAGACCTGCTAGGCACACGGAACCTGAATTGTGGAGTCCCCGTTTATATACTTTTTGAAGATATTCAGGCGGTACAATCATCATTGTATCCCTGTCAACGAGATGAAACAGCCTAGGTGATTACCAGTCTTGTACATAATACAAAGCGGGAATCAATGATCATGTACGGATATATCCCGGGAATCTCCAGGATCAATGATGACCACGTCAAGGCTCATTCTGCTAATATCCAGTGGGGTATATTTGAAAGGCATTTCAGGCCATGAAAAGCTCATTGAAGTCTGTGCTATAACTCTCGTCTGAGGGCGCTCAAGTTGAAGCCTGACAAACTTCTGTGGATAATCACATCAAAAAAATTGTCATAGAATCAGATAATGTTCCCGAAACTCGCATGATGTGCCACCAAGGCGGTGGAGCTTGGTAAGGACTAATGGCTATTTGTAGTATATTAAATTGAACATACGGTTCTACCATCGTGAACTTGAAGTACTCTATTCAAGTATCTCTTAGCGACAATCTCCATTGGTGTCCTGAATGCAATTGTGTAATGCGTCCTGCATCCATGTTCTCGCGAAGTCAACACAGGATGCTCGATACCCGAACGTCCGCTGGTTACAAGCCTCAGACTGCCTGGGGGGCGGCTGCTCCCGAGTCATTCCTGTTTCGTTGCGATGAACTAAGTACCTTAGAAAGATCTAGCCTTCGTACCTCCTGTAAGAGTATAATGCTGTGAACGTGTTTCGTGGTGGATCGGCAATCGCTGCCCGCATTTGGCGATCAAACAGCTGCAGAAAAAGCGGCACAGGCTTGGCTCGGATCACTCGGATCAGGCCAACTTGAACATGTCAAGATGAAAACAATCTTGCTTTTTACTACCATGTCAGTTCTCGGTCGTATTTTCAAGCAGAGAGAACTTGTCGGCTCAAGAACACAATTTAGGTATGTGATCGGTCCGGGTACCGCTGTTTTCACCTTTCCCTGACCTGTAAAGTAGACTCAGATCTGGCTGCTCCGGTGCGAACAGCAGACGCTCGGGTCTCCATCTCCAACTGGTGGGTATTCTTGCAGGCTACGAAGTCTACGCAGTCCATCTCATCAGCAAGGAGCACGAGTGTAGGTTGGACACTGGTCCTTCACAAATGATACTTGATAACCAAATCCTATTCACTGCGCATTTGCCAGACGTCGACGTTTCCACCAAAGCAAGGAATGAATGCCCTCGGACGTCTCAAGTCGTCTCTCCAAAATTACGTTATAAGAGCTGTTCATTCAGGTATGGGCCTCAAGCAACCTGATTTTCGGGTTCATGATCACAGCTTAGTCCTGTGTACATAGACGTTGGTCTTTTACAGTCTTGGATTTAGCCTCCGCGATGCTTTCGTGCCAGTCAAAGAACCCTGGCCGCCATCTGAACAACAGTTTGTGGACAAGGCTTTGAGCACTCCGAGTCGTGATGATTATATTATTTATTCCCTCGTATGTATGTCCAGACATATAGAGCGACAGCGCTGATCTATGGCTCCGATAAAGATGTCACGCTCGTCAGACTAGTTGAATGTAACAGTATGTCCCTGTTTCCCTGATCTTGTATATTTCCCTTGGAATGCCCACTGGAACAGAAACGGTCAGTCATTGAATACCCAATATATGCCTGATCTGAACTCACGTTGATGAATCCGCCGTCTCCCTGGAGCGTCACTACGCCTTTCTTTCCAGCGTAGATGTCATAGCCGATGGTCTTCTTGAGAAGTCGAATTGTGTCACATTCGACGTGCTCTTTATGCTATCGGGAATGTCAAGTCGAAATACTTATAGAGACTCAAAATATCGTACCCAATCCTTCCCTGCGGCTCCGTCCCATTTCGCTGTGTGTTTAGGGTGGACTGAGGACATCTCAGTAAGCAATATGTGGCGTTGTGTTCATTGCACGCACCAATCAGGTAATTGAAAGCTCCATTCTTCTTTACCAGTCCGGCAAGAAGGTTCTTCACGAAGATTTCCCGATTCTTCAAACAGAGATCAAGTCAGCATTCAATATTAACTCAAAATAGACCAAGTACTGACCTTCTTCTCATCCTTGATATCTGAAATCAGGCTGAGAACTGCCTTGATGCACAGTTTGAGGGTTTCCTGCACAATTTGCTTGGCAATCATTTGGATGATGCGAGGTTCGAGAGAAGAAGTATAGCGGGTGAAGAGAGATACATATTGAGGCGCAGAAGGTTCAAGGTCTCTTTCTTCCAATGGTTCGACGGCTCTTCTCTCTAAAAGTCCAAAATCACGTCCTTCAAAGTCATAGGAATTTCTAGCTTCCAGACTATCCCCATAATCGTAGCCAGAGCCACTTATATACTTCTCGAAGATATACATCACATTCAATGCAGTATAATCGATATGGTCCCGCTGAAACAGAATTAAACATAGTACACAGCGGGATTCAGTAATCATTCTGAGTCATGGGCGGTGCACTCAGATTGCTGTCGCCAGATTCTGCGTGCTTAGATCAATCAACAGCTTCACAAAGTGCATTTTAGGTCTACTATATAGTACGATAGAACGAGGTCCTGAACGATCATTGACCTCTGCATTGAAACTTTAGCTTACAGTAAGGGACCTCAGATCCCGCGCCGAACAACTTCCCCGCTGACAGATCTGCGTCGGTAACCATGTCAAAAGCTGATACATGGAAGTTGTCGAAGGCGGGCAGTGTGCCACAGTTCCCGAAGTCACATGATGCGTCACCAAGCTGTGGAGCTTGCCTCAGCTTGCTTCTATGTCGGAACCAATGTCTATTTCGAACAGGAATTCTTCTGCTAAACCATATGGCAACACGGAAGTGAAATAGAATGAGAATTCCTTTGACCTGTGAATCACGAGCCATCAATCCCGAGCCTGGCGCCTGGGAGCGCATCAAGAGCGCGCTGCTCCGGGCCGGGTCGAACCAAGCAGGACCAAACGTTGCGCCCTCTGCTACCATTTGGGGTTCTTACTCACATTCACATTGCCAACTACTCGTAATGTTGTGCAAACATGTACGGGGAAACACAATGAGGTCAAATCCAGTTGAAACTCTGGCTCCAGTATGTCTTTGAATTATATACTTCTATAATGTTACTTGTTCAGTCTACAGCCAGTCTAGCTGAATGTAACAACATGGCCCTGATTACCCGTACGCGTGAATCTCCCTTGGAATGCCCACTATAGGATGGTTAGTTAAAGGTGCATCTGTATAGTTCAGGCACTGACGTTGATAAAGCTCCCATCTCCCTGAAGTTCGACGACACCTTTCTTGCCTGCGTAAATGTCGTAGCCAATGGTTTTCTTTAGCAGTCGAATGGTGTCGCATTCGACGTGCTCCTTGTGCTACCAGGACTGTCAGGGCAAAATACCTATGTCGAGAGAAACAATGTCGTACCCAGTCTTTGCCCGCTACTCCTTCCCATTTCGCAGTATGCTTGGGGTGAACTGAAGATATTGGTTGGTGAGTGTTCTAGCACCTAGTATCTCGACGTACTGATCATATAATATGAACGCCGAATTCTTTGCGACCAGTCCAGCAAGGAGGTTCTTTACGAACATTTCCCGATTCTAGGATCCATTGAGCTTCCAGTGCGTGATGTAGAATAAGATGAATACTGACCTTTCTCTCGTCCTTGATATCACTGATCAAGCTGAGGACGGCTTTGATGGCCAGCTTGAGCGTTTCCTGTACAATTTGTTTGGCGATCATTTGGATAATGCGAGGTTCGAGCGAGAAAGAATCGCGAGTGGTGAGGTCGGAGGAGGCATGACGAGGGACGATGGGCTCAAGGTCTCGTGGTTCAACAGCCCTTTCCTCCAAAGGTTCAACGTCCCGTCCTTCAAAGTCATAGTCATCTCTAGATTCCAGGCTATACTGATAGCCATAGCCATAACTAGGATCCCGCTCTATGATCTCCATATCCCGGGAATAGAATGATGGTTGGGAATATGCAGAAACGGTAGAGCTGACAATAAGCGCAATCAATGCGGCGAAGGAGAAGAGCTTCATCTTGGTGTGACGTTTGAAGGTTTCGAGGGAGTTGTCGAGGACAGGTGGAGTGGTATCAGCTAGACCTGCTAGGTACACAGAACCATAATCGCTGATAGCTCCTTTATATACTACTTTGAATCAATTCATGTCAAATATCCTTCCTGCCATCCTGTCCTGTCCTGCAACAGATTGATCACAGCCATTCCCTGTCAACGCAAAACAACTCAACCTTTCGGCGGAGCGTATGTCAATCTTGGGCGCCCACATCTTTGATCACTTCACTAGTTCCATCGATAAGGTTCCTCGCTTGAACGTGCCTTCTACAGACCTTGCTATCTTCATGCTCGACATATACCCTCCTCGAATTCTCATCCTGTCACTATTCAGCAGCAGCTGAAGCATGACGAAAATTCCAGTCTGGTCCGACACATGCAAAGATTTATGCCAGGTGAATTGCGCATTGCACTTGAACGGATCATGCTTGCAGATGAATCACAAATGATCGAGCTCGATGACGCTGGTACTGGACAGGTATAAATATATAATGGCTGGCTGCGGTTTCAAGGATGGCATTCGACCGCAAGATTCAAGCACCAACGTGTTCCCAGCTCCCTGCGGTCACCGATTTCGCAATCGGATCCATGGATAATGGATCGCTTGGCATTGGCAATTCCCGACCAAATGGCCTCCACAGCCGCCAGATATAGAATTGAAAGACTGGAAAGATCTTGGATTGCAGAGATGATCAGAGAGCAATTGATCCAAAGGCGGCCGTTGCCATCAACGCCGCGTCGTTACCCGAGTACTCCGCCGGCTGATATAATCCATCGGGAATCTCAGTAGGTCTTGAGTTTTCCCCACATTCTTTCTGTCCTGAGCATTGAGAATCATGAGCAGATGATTACTCTTATTTAGGGCACCCAGACCTGTAGGTGAGCGAGGTTTTTCAATTGAGTCGGATCCAATTATCGCCCTCTGTGTCATCTGACCCAACCCGAGTTTGTCTCCCGCCAAGTCGGATACTAGCAGACACTATGTAGAGGGACGCATCTGATAGAGGACCTGACAACCGATAATGTCGCAAGACTCCGATCCGACATTCTGGTGCAGCGTGCCACTCTGCAGACCTTTACAGTATGCGTTGAGTGAGACTCCCGCTCTCAATCAATCAAGTGCGCCTCTGTTTCCGTAAGTCGTTATCTGCCACACTTTCACCGGTATGTATCCATCACGGACTTTTTTGGTGTCTGTATCCATGTCAAGTTAGTCTGCCCGTATCCATCGTTATACTGGTTGGGCCGCACGAGAGATTGTGCGTCAGGGAACCCGTCGGATGGCTTCAGGTCAATAACTGATTCATCCTTTATTACAGGATAGATTATAGCATGAAGAGATGCTGCAGATGAACAGCTCTTGAATTACTCGAGATAAGGAGGAACAGCCATTGATTGGTTCCGACGCTAACAACGGCTATAGCAATGCCCGTTCACAACACTATGTCGACTTATGATATGGTCACTGGTTACCGGCGCAGATCCGTGGGCGGGCCAGTCGGCCGCAGTGAATTCGAATTCGCTCAGGCTGCAGTGCCACCACAAAGTTAATGAACTTTTTTTTCGTGAACTCTGTGTTCCGAAACATGATTCATGCTTAGAATAGAAATGCAGTCTCCAAGATCCTTGATCCTAGCGCTCGTGATTCTGTAGTGCTGGGGGTTGAATTATTTTGCCGTATAGAATGTATCGATACCGGAGGGGTCCTGTAGAGGTCGTATTGAACCGTGACTGTGACATTGAGCGTGACATTTTCCTCAATTTGGACAACGAATTGCCGCAAAAATCTTCCTTCTCGCCTTTGAATCAAAGCTACTGTACCATGTCTCGGTGGAAGATTGTATCAAGCAGTGAGTTGCGAGCTTCTAGGCAACAGTCCGCATCCAGTTCAATACAGTATTGAGTGAAAGTCCTCCAGAGCTCCAGGTATTGAACCCGTCTGATACGTATGATACATCCGGGTACAATCTCCGGCACTAGATTCCCGAAACAGCGATCCACGCGCCGAAGATTGGTGATTTCCGCTTTATGTTATGTACAGGTCAGATTGCCCAGGCCATCTGCGTCGACAAGGTTACCTCGATGACGGTTGTAGTTGCTCCTCGAAAGGTATATAAACGTGGATGGGAGAATTACGATTCTGTGTACCTAGCAGGTCTAGCTGATACCCGTCCTTCCGCGAAAATCCGTCGAAACCCCACCAATCGCTCATCAACCATGAAGTTCTGCTCCGCATTGATTGCGCTGTTCATCGTCAGCTCTACCGCTTCTGCATATTCCGAACCATCATTCTATGCTCGATCGGATATGGAGATCGTAGAAAGGGATCCTAGCTATGGCTATGACTATCAGTATAGTCTGGTAGCTAGAGATGCCACCGACTTTGATGCTCGAGACTTCGAGCCTATGGTGCCTCGATATACCTCTTCCGACCTCGTCTCCCGTTATGCTTCTGCTCTCGAACCCCGTCAGCTTCAGATGATCGCGAAGCAAATTGTCCAGGAAGTTCTGAAGATGTGTATCAAAGCAGTACTGAGCTTGATCAAGGATCTCACGGACGAGAAGAAGGTCAGTCTCCTCTTTCTCTCGACCAGGAACAGGATGCTGATCAGTCTTCTAGAATCGCGAACTCTTCGTGAAGAACCTCCTTGCTGGTCTTGTAGCCAAGAATTCAAAGTTCAATTATGTCATCGGTACGTTGCATTGTCGCAGGGCCACAAAAGCTTGTCTGATATCTCTCCAGTCCACCCAAAGCACACCGCGAAATGGGAAGGAGCTGCAGGCCAAGATTGGGTAGGTCATTTACCTATTCTCCGTCTCTCGCTGCCCGATTAACCGTCGCAATAGCATCACGAGCACGTCGAATGCGATACCATTCGCTTGCTCAAGAAGACAGTTGGCTACGAGATCTACGCTGGCAAGAAGGGCGTAGTCACCCTTCAAGGAGATGGATCTTTCATCAACGTGAGTCCATGGTCCATTTTTCATTCAATCACTGACGCTTCGTGCTCCAGTGGGCATTCCAAGGGAACTTCAAGCGGTCAGGAAATCAGGGTCATACTGTTACATTCAGCTAGTCGGACGGGCGTGACCTTAGGCTGCATAGTCATGAGACTATGCAACTCTCATTTATCGAATCTGTACGTCAGTGTACCACCTGCGTAGTGTACTTAGTGTACTGCCTCTGTATGTATCTGGAAATACGCACGGAGAATGAAATGTATATTCTTATGCAAGCCGTGCTCGCTCATTCTACTGATCCATGGCCAACCATGCAGGGCCAGAGTCCCGGAATTGTACTATCGTTGGAACTGTGATGAATCAGAATCAGAATCAGTTTCCTTCTTTGGTGATGGTCGGGCCGACCCGATACTAATGGGGATCCGCCGCTGATGCGCTCAGGCGGACGACTCCATTTGAATCCCAGGGCGTAGGTATCCACTGTGGAGATGGAGCGGAGCGAGAATCAGGGATCTTTTTTGGTCCCTGGTTGGCTTTCTCGGGCCTCTAGCCGAGTTCTGTCCATTCACGGAAGTCAGAGCACAATCACCTGGAAAATACTATCAACGTACAGAGCTGTCGTCGGCTCATAGGTTCTGCGATGTTTGACTGGCATTGTTGACCGTTTTGTGCCTCCATGGTGCGGGTCCTTGCCAAGAAAACATTGGCCCAGCAAATCCACCGGCACAGCCACCGGCTTTGTAAGCATTCCGGATAGCCGGTCGCTGATTTTTTCTGTCGAAGTCCGACTTGTCAATTATGAGTTGCATGCGAGACTACATGAAAAAAAAAATTGTAACATCAAGCAGTAATTAAAGCAGGTGCAGGAAGTACTTGAACTACTGTAGAAAGAACCTGAAACATTTATAAGCAAGCCGCTTCCTACCTAGGCCGAGCTTTAATCGGCAGGGTCCCACTAGTGTCCCACTCCCACATCCCATGATATTAGCCACCCGACGACGATCATCAGCATTCTTCGGCTTTGCCCATGTGTTTTCTCGCCTCCCTCCGCTTGTTTCGTGTCTTCTGATATCGGAGACCAAATCAGCAGCATCTCTTTTCATCCAGATAAGATTGCGGTGTACCGTCTGTGCACGCATAATCTTAGCTGCGGCCTCTAGTTCATCTGCCTGAGCTAATATGTTCTCGCACCATTGGTCGATGTGGGCTTGGAATTAGATTCTTTCACCACCCTCCAGCCATTGCATTTGCAAAGCGCAACAGCTGTAGTGGCGTCTGGCGCGTCCATGATGGTTAGAAAAGGTGACCGTTGATTTGTTTGGCTCTGTTGGCCAAAAGCTTCTGAGTCTCGTGTACAGTCAAGTGCTCTGAGCAAGCCACTATTTCCACAGTTAAAATCTCAAATCACAGACACTTTGGGCCTTCACTGCAATGAATCTCATTGTGGTGACTACCGCTGTCATAGAGGGGACTTCGACGGAAAAAATCAGCGCTCATTCTGAGCTAGAACTTCCAATAGGCCAGTGGTTATATCTTTAAATAGATGTATGTTGGGACCTATTAGTATGTGGTGGGAGTAATTCAGAAGGTATTAGCACTGCCTCATATATGACCCTGCCTCATATATGACCCTGATACGTAGTGATACTTGGAAACCTGATTTATGCCGAAACGTGCTCCTATTCTACCCCACTGGTGAGTGATCTGACCTGATTAAGATAGGGATCCTGAAGAGCAACCGTCTTTGAGAAATGGGTGGACCAAAGCCACTGTTCATCTTCACATGGATCTCAATAAAATACATATTTTTACCGGTAAGTACTACCAGGGTGCCGGGTAAGACTGAACAACATTCCAAATCTTCAATGGCCTCTAGGTCTCGGTGCAGCCCTTGTCACTACCGGACTCCTAGCCGCCAAGACATGGGCTCTTTTTTGAAAGTTAGAAGCTAAGCCACGGCGGAAAGAACAGGCGTACGGTTCCTAATACTGTACCATTTCGACCTTATCTTCACAGGGTGTTACACGTTACACCTTATCTTCACTGGGCATTCAGTTCACTGGCCGATGTTACACGTTACAGATATCTTGATCTTGATTTCCAATTTTTATATGTTCTGATGGCTCAGTGGTTACATTATCTTTCTTGTGCCTTCCATTTTGCTCGTTCGCAGGAGTTGGAGTCCCGAGAGCGCCTGCTTTAAAGCATTGCTTATGTGACCGGCAGAAGTCCATTGGTAAACGCACCAGGGGCGCACCAAAGATCATATACGGGGAATGTCAGAACCCGAGGTTCTTGTCATCGCTCAAACGTCAGCAAAACTATCAACGTTGTTGGACTTAGTTCATAAAGCAGCAATAAGTGACGTATGTCAAGATAGCGAGGACTTAGATTGATAGGATCACAGGAAGACATGTGATGATAAGATAAGAGATAGAAGCAAGACATGCTTGATCCAGCACAAAGGTCATAGGACAACATGAGGCGCGGAGATTAAAGCCTCAAGGCATTCGGACATGACAACACATGGTGAACAGACAACTAGCGCATTGTAGTGAAACAGGAAACAGGCGTGGAAACCCAAAGGCACTTAGTAAAGAAGGCATGGGAACAGGTTGCTAAAAGCATGGTTGTAGGATGTTTTGCATGGTGGAAAACGAACATTAGTCGCATGTTTACTAGTATTTAAACCGTAGTTAGAATATTGTATTCCTTAGTCTTTCAATTTCGTATCCTTACCATTCTACTACGCTCTAGCCGCTCCATTGCCTCTCGACATCGAGTGGAATAGATCGAGACTCGGAATTGAGTGTTTATAGTTTGAGTTCTCACATATTGAAAGACTCACCTTCCTACCCTCGTACCATTCCTCTTACTCTTGCCATCATCGTCAAACTTGTCTAAGAAAGTGATCACTCCGCCATTGGTGCTGGGTTCTGGGGCACCGAAAAATTACTGGAAAGAGGCGAGGCTATTGAAGCCGCCGATTTGGAGAATACACTTTCTGAAAACAATTAGACTTTGTTGAGTTTTTCCTTTTCTCTTTTTCATACCTCTCCTACCAGACAACTCTATTGCGCCTGACATAGTCATTCGTCAGGACACCGCCTTATCCTTTCATACCCTCCTGCTCTATCCTTACAGAGCAAATACCTTTTCACCTCCCAACGCTTCGCCGACATTTGTATCGGTTAGCAACAGCGGGACTTCCACTATAGTGAACGCGCTTAGTACCTCTCGAGTAACGTTGAGTCCGACTCGGGGTCATAGCAGCATCAAGGCCAGGTAGCTAATCTTTGGAGAGGCACCGGCGGCAGTATCAGGGGTGTCGTAGAAGACCCGGACTGTTTTCACTCGCAAAAGAAGTTCTGTAATTCCCTTCCTACCTCATTTTCACCACCGCATTCCGAGAGACGCATCAACGAAGTAGCTGCTTCTAAAACTCAGCTCCCTACGCCGGAAGGTTATAATCCGGTAGTCACAAACCACGTTCACCTCTTATCGGACACCCTCGCCCATTACTCGCACACCTTCGCCGGTTCTGTCCTCCAGCGGATCCAGTTCATACCCGTTATCACCAAGCAGGCAGCAGACGCCACCTCCTCTTCTTATCACCCGAATATCCCAACACCTCCCTCGGAAAATGTCTAAAGTTGTATACGCAAGAATCCCTTCTTGCTTCACTGGCGACAAAGACCAGTACGAGGATTTCCTCTCACAGCTCCAAAGATATTTTGGAGCTTATGCCACGGAGTTTGATACCGCTCCGAAGAAAATATGGTTCACTTTGTCCTTGCTTTGTAGCGAGGATGGAAAGAGATGTCCTGCAGCGGTCTGGGCCCGCTGCTGGGAAAAAGATTGGATTGATCCACTTGACGGATCGATCAAAGAAGTTAGCCAAGGGCAAGACGCCCAAGGCAACAACGTGACCAGAAAGATGCTCTGGTCAGACTTCCGGCATTTGCTGGATAAGGCCTTCCATGATGATGGCCGAAAGCAAACCGCCTTGTTGCGGTTAAGGAAACTCCGCCAGGGGAAGAAATCCTGGACCGAGTATCTCACTGATTTTGAGTTACTCGCCGACGAAGCCGGGTTAAACCGGGGAGACCACGGGGTGATCTTGATTGATTTCCTCGAAGAAAACGTCAACCGAGAGTTGATAGATCCCATGTACAATGGGACAGAAAGAATTCCGACGGACTACCAGGAGTACGTCGATGTCATCAGCAAGGTTGCCAACAACCTTGAAAAGAAGAAAATTCGTGGGGAGCACAAGGCTCCTTTTGTACCATTCCGGACCGGGAATTCAAACACGGCAGCTCAGGGTCAGAGGACCCAGGGGACTGGAACAGCCCCAAACCTTGCAAAGCCCGCTCTGGCGGCAATGGATGTCGACAAGTCGTCGACAAAGAAAACCCCTTTCCTTTGTTACAACTGTAATAAGGAAGGACACATGGCTCGGAATTGTCCAGAGCCACAGAGGTCCCGAAAAGGGACAGTTAATTTAAAAGCTTTGACGGGGCAACTCGACAAAGAAGAGGCAGGATCTCAGATCCTGAAAGACCTCGCGGCATACCTCTGTGAGAAGGGTTTTTAAAGGGGCCGCCTGTTCTAGCCAAACAGACGCCGGCCTCGGTTTCTAATAATTATGGACGTTTTGAAGTACTCGGATCTGTAGCAGAAAAGACCCAGACCGAGGATACCTTTTATGTACAAGACAGTTCTCTTTGAAAAAATATACACGATTTCTTATCTGCCGAAGCTGCGAAAGCAAAAGACCGAGTTGTTATTTTAAAGAAAAAGTTTATTATTAAGGAAAAGAATCGGCGCACCAATGCTCGAAATGAAGAGTGGGGTGCATTCAAGAAAGTATTTAAAAAGGCTCGGGGAGAGAAAACCTCGTCAACAAAGACAAAAAAGGGCAGCACAGCTGCGGAGGCTCAATCCAATAAGGAGGAAGCGCCTAAGAAGAGTCCCATTTTGGATGCCGCCCAGAGGCGCCAAAGTGCGGAAAAGCAAGGGAAGCCCAAACCGGACTTACTCTCGAAGGAACTCCAGAATTTAATTAAGGAGTGAGAGAAGCATCTACACCATCGTGAGATGCTAGTCCCGATTAAGCTCACCCAGCTTGAAACAGGAAAGACCCGAACAATCAAGGCGCTCTTAGATAGTGGTTGTTCCACCACTAGTATCGACAGAGAGTACGCCCGTGCAGAGGGTTTTGAAATGAAGCCGCTTCCAGCACCTATCACAGCGTTCAATGTGGATAACACTGAAAACGCGAATGGGAAAATCACTCATTATGTAGAGTGCCTCATGAGCGTGGGAGCCCACCAGGAAAAGATCAAATTCTTGGTAACCGGATTAGGAAAGACACGTGCATTCATTGGCTATGATTGGCTCAATAAGCACAATCCGGAAGTAGACTGGGGCGCCCAGAAAATTACGTTCAGTCGTTGTCCCAACGAATGCGGGATGAAGGGTACGGGATTCCGGACCGGAGTGGGAGAAGACGCACCACTCGAAGAAGGAGAATCCATTCTCCTTGTTGACTTTGCTGAACGTGTGGATGAACAAATAGACATCCGTGCTAAAGCAAGTCAAGCCCAAGAGATGGCTGAAGAAGCATCGAAGGGAAGAGAACGCATGACAGAGGATAAGATCCCTGAACAGTATCGGGAATTTGTCAAAGTCTTTGTGAAGGAGTCATTCGACTCTTTACCAGAAAAGAGACCCTGGGACCACGCCATAGAGCTTAAACCTGGTTCCAAAGCTGTAGATTGTAAAATCTACCCGTTATCTCGGATTGAACAGGAAAAACTGAACGAATTCCTGGAGGAGAACTTACAAAGCGGAAGGATAAGACCGTCAAAGTCACCGATGGCCTCCACATTCTTCTTTATCAAAAAGAAAGACGGATCTCTTCGACCAGTACAAGATTATCGGAAGTTGAATGACATGACGATTAAAAATCGTTATCCTTTGCCGCTTATCTCGGAATTAGTCAATACACTTCGGGGAGCAAAGATTTTCACAAAACTTGACATTCGATGGGGATACAACAATGTCCAGATCAAAGAAGGTGACAAATGGAAAGCAGCATTCAGAACCAACCGGGGGTTGTTCGAACCTCTTGTCATGTTCTTCGGGCTTACGAATTCACCCGCCACGTTCCAAAACATGATGAATGATATATTACGAGAACTCATCAATGAGGGACATGTCATTGTGTATCTAGATGACATTTTAATCTTTACGGAAACAATGGAAGAACATCGGAAAATAGTGAAACATGTATTGGGAGTGCTCCAACAACACAAGTTATATCTCAAACCCGAAAAGTGCGATTTTGAAAGCACTGAGATAGAATACTTGGGGGTACTCATATCACACAATTCCATGAAGATGGATCCAGTGAAGATTAAGGGCGTGATGGAATGGCCCGAACCAAGGACCGTGAAACAAGTTCAGGCTTTCCTGGGCTTCACAAACTTCTACCGTCGGTTTGTGCGCGGGTACAGCGAGGTGGCGAAGCCACTGACGCAGTTGACGGGAAAAGCCGGCTTCTCTTGGGGTCATGACCAAAGTGTGGCTTTCCAGAAAATTAAAGATAGAATCAAGGAAGATGCAGTACTAGCACTTCCTGAAGATCATGGAAAGTTCCGTGTAGAGGCAGACGCATCAGAGGGAGCAATAGGCGCTGTTCTTAGTCAAGAACAGGAAGGTCAATGGCGACCTGTGGCATTCATGTCACATGGATTATCAGCGACCGAAAGGAATTACGAGATCTACGACAAAGAGATGCTCGCAATCATGCTTGCGCTTGAGGAATGGCATGCCATCCTTATGGGGGCAGACGAGACATTTGAGATTCTTACAGACCACAAGAATCTTGAATATTTCAAGCAGCCTCAGAAACTCAATCGCCGACAGGCGTGTTGGATCGAGGAGTTGTCTCAGTACGACTTCAAGCTCACACATAGACCGGGGGCCCTAAACAAAAAGGCTGACTTATTGTCAAGGCGTGCAGGTCACGACCAAGGAAGCAACGACAACGAAAACATGGTGCTACTAAAACCGGAATATTTCCGAGCCATGGAATTTGAAGTCGAGGCCTTTGACAAGGAATTGATCGATAAGATCAAAACCATGCGAAAGATAGACACTAGTGTCAAACTCACGTTAGAAAAGTCCTTACCGGGGTGGAAGCGAGAGGGAGATCTGATCTTCTACAAGGAACTCATCTACGTTCCCAAGAGTGACGAACTGAGGGAGCAGATCATCATGCTCCATCATGACAAACCACTATCAGGTCATCCAGGAGAATTACGCACACAAGAACTTATTGAAAGAAATTTTTGGTGGCCCCGCATGGGAAATCAAATCAAAAAGTTCTGCGAAACTTGTGAACCTTGCCAACGGGCAAAAGCGAAGAGGTCAAAGACGGGACAGCTTAACCCACACAAAATAGCTGCAGGACCATGGGAGACGATATCAATGGACCTAATAGGACCTCTCCCAGAGAGTAATGGCTTTGACGCCATACAGGTGTGGGTAGACACCTTTACCAAATCTATTCACATCGAACCTACCAATATGGAGGTTACCAGTGAGGGAATCGCAAGGTTAACACGAGACAGGGTGATCAGATACCACGGAGTTCCCCAAAAGATAATTTCGGACCGTGACCCCCGATATGTCTCCAAGTTCATGCGAGAACTCAATCGGCTACTCGGAATTGAAATGAACCCGAGTACAGCATTCCGTCCTCAGACAGATGGTCAAACTGAATGAATGAATCAGGAAATCGAAAAATACCTCCGGATTTATATCAATTGGCACCAATCAGACTGGGCAGAATGGCTTGCATTGGCAGAGTTTAGTTACAACGACAAAGTCAATGCATCCACAAGGATGTCACCATTCTTCGCCGATCATGGTTATCACCCATGGAAAGGGATTGAAGGGGCTGCAGGCTCACGCAATGAGTCAGCAGAGGAGTTTGCATCTAGGATGAAAAAGATCCGAGATGAGGCGACAGTAGCGCTTGAAAAAGCACAGAAAAACATGAAAAAATACTATGATAAGAGTCACCGGCCGGCACCGGAATTTAATATCGGAGACAAAGTTTACGTTGAGGCTAAAGATGTTAACATCGATAGACCCTCTAAAAAACTTAGTGACAAACGGTTAGGACCGTACGAAATCCTAGAGAAGCGAGGGAAAGCTTCTTACAAATTAAAGATCCCAGGGATGGACAAGCGCTATCCTGTATACCACGAGTCGCTCTTGACGCCATACAAGGAACCTCCACCACACCAGAGAGAATTACAACCAGACCCTGTTATCATTGACGGGGAAGAGGAGTACAAAGTTGAAGAGATTGTAAAATCTCGGAAACGTGGTCAGGGTTATCAGTACCTGATCAAATGGAAGGACTATCCGATGTCCGAGAACACGTGGGAACCAGAACGTAATATCTTACCAAACGCTGCCGAAATCCTTGCCGAATACAAACAGAAAAACAACATCAACACAACTTCTGTTTCGGTACCGGTCCCAGTTCTCCCTTTAGGACATTGGGATTATTTGGTTAAACAATACAAGACCAAAGAAGAATCCCAGCCTTATCTAGAAGAAAAACTTTTCAACTGGACAACAGGAGAAAAAATTATGATAACAGACGACACTTCACGAAATAACGACATAAATATCAGAAAAACAGCAGAAAACACAACTCTAGTCAACGAGGACGTTGACCTTGAGGAGGGGGTAATGTCAGAACCCGAGGTTCTTGTCATCGCTCAAACGTCAGCAAAACTATCAACGTTGTTGGACTTAGTTCATAAAGCAGCAATAAGTGACGTATGTCAAGATAGCGAGGACTTAGATTGATAGGATCACAGGAAGACATGTGATGATAAGATAAGAGATAGAAGCAAGACATGCTTGATCCAGCACAAAGGTCATAGGACAACATGAGGCGCGGAGATTAAAGCCTCAAGGCATTCGGACACGACAACACATGGTGAACAGACAACTAGCGCATTGTAGTGAAACAGGAAACAGGCGTGGAAACCCAAAGGCACTTAGTAAAGAAGGCATGGGAACAGGTTGCTAAAAGCATGGTTGTAGGATGTTTTGCATTGTGGAAAACGAACATTAGTCGCATGTTTACTAGTATTTAAACCATAGTTAGAATATTGTATTCCTTAGTCTTTCAATTTCGTATCCTTACCATTCTACTACGCTCTAGCCGCTCCATTGCCTCTCGACATCGAGTGGAATAGATCGAGACTCGGAATTGAGTGTTTATAGTTTGAGTTCTCACAGGGAATGGGAAAGACACTGACTTTGTTCCAGCTCATAATGTAGCTTCCAATGTTCAGAACTGTGATCCGTGCAACAGAAACAGCGAAACAAGCCATATGGAGCCGCGCAGCGCCAGAAAAAATCTCATTTTCAGGCCTAGAAAATCTCAACTGTAACCATCTTCATTTGCCCAGTGTTACACGTTACAGGTGTCGCTTATCTTCATTTCACAAGCCAATGTTACGCGTTACTGAAGATAAGGTCAAAATGGTACAGTAGGCTCGTCTGTGGTGCGGTTTGAGTGTCCGTTCTGCTCTCCTAGCCACGAGGATCCGAGTGCTGTTTCACGAGCGTCAGAAGTTGGAAGGAAGGTTGAAGAGGGGAGGAAGAAGAGCTCAGTTTGTTGGAGGATAGATTTTGAGAGTGATTGATTGGGTGAGACTAGCTCCTGGCTCAATTTAGTGAGAGCTTTCTGATAATCATTGAGCGCGGGTGTAATCTGGAATTTTCTGGAGATATCATCAAGTCCGATTCTGATATCGGAACAGAGTCAACATTGTCGTTTCCTTAGAAATCCAATAAGCTGGCTGGAAAATATGAATGCCAAAGGATGGAGTATACATAGTTTATATCGAAATCCGGGCCGGGCGGCATTGATTTTGATCCCGGTGATCCCCTGAACGCGTAGCGCTTGATCCGCACTGCGCCTGATCGACCTGATCCGTCCCGGCTTCGCGCCTGATGCGCTGCGATCTGGTTCCGCACTGAAGCCGGCGATAGGAAGAAAGGTCTCGCTTAGGTTATCCTTGTGACTGAGAGAGTACATCGATGGTTCTTCATTGTTTCCTCACCTTCTTATGATCGGTGTACGATATATATGGAACAGAATCTGCAAGCCTCGGATATTTTTGGCCAATGGGTCATTTGGCAGCAGTCTTGTAACAAGCAAGATCGAGTCAAAAATGCATTGAATTGTCGGGCAAGCTTGATTCGCCGGGACGTCAAACTGTGCGAAACGGGATGAGGCGTTTAATGAACTCAGCTCTCTTTGTTGATTCTCATAGCCACAATGCAATTTCCTAATCCATCTAAAGTTCCCAATCCATCTCGACTGGGACGCGGTTCACCACATATATACTCAATTCACCAGGGATATTACTCAATTCAACAGGGATGTTGGAGCATCAAAGATCGCAACTCCATGATGGACAGATAGATGTGGCGAGGCTATGCTTGGGCGTCTCATCATCTTTTTCCTTTCTCTCACCTTGTACGATTTCGCAGTCTCAGTCCATCATGATCCCCTTTCTGTCCATCTTTTATGCTGCGATTGTACCCTTGGACACTGATAGACTGAATGGATGGATAGGATATCCGGATGGGTGCTACGTGACAATGACAGATACCTCGGATGTATGGGTGATACTGCGGGCGAGAATCAGCCCGGTGCCTCTTTTGGCTTATCCCGTGTCTGATTCTGTTCGAAGTTTTGATTTTGTTTGTAGAAGCTTGTCTCGAATTCTGTCGGACACTTTGATGCTGTCCCACAGCTCTTTCCTCCTCTCCTCTACCTTCCCCATGGGGTCACCCTCTCTCAAATTACTCATACCCTCGACGTCTGTCAAATCGCCCATAGGCTCGATGCCTTTTCGATGGCCTTGGATCAGCGCCCTCGGGACGCTCTTCTTCCTGTTGTAGGTCGAGCTACGGAATTTACTCTGGGTATTGATATCTGTGCATTGTAGTAGCAGAGCTAAAGCTCTCAGCATATCCTGTCCGGACATTATGATTGACGAACCCGAAATTTGTACATGGAAAACAAACAATTCCGACACATCCCCCGACCACTTCGCGCTCTGGTGGGGAACACAATCTGTAAGCGTCGAGAGTAATGGCAAAGATAATGGGAAACAGCCCATCGGGGTGTTCAATGTAGCAGGGTGAGTACACTATTCAAAGTTGCATCACGGTTAAATCAAGCTGAGAACTGGCCCCGTTGATTAGCCCCCAAACGGTATATGCCAAGACAGAATCTGATGGCAGCGAGAGGTGGCTATTGATTTTTTCTTATTCATAGTATAGAGCTAATTCTTGGTATCAGCCCAATTCTGGCCCAGACTACCTTCACTGTGAAAGATACGTCTCCTGGGAAGCCACCGTTCGCGCGATGTAGAACCTTGACAACCAGATCGCTTACGGTCTTCGTAGGGGCTCGAATTCTGAAACTCATCTCTCATATATGCCGAGACCTTCAACGTATGTCTACTCTACTTCCTTATCGTCTGCGTTCGTAGCTGAATTCGGGATTGAGGAGTACTTCAATAACTGAAGAAGCTAGGCGAGCCGAAAAAATCATTCCATTACCTCTCTGAACTCGACACAGTACCTCTTCAACTGATTCAGATGCTTCTGTCCCTTCATCAGTGGTTTTGACCTCGGAGACCTTAACGTTGCACGTACTATATCAAGTACCCGATTGATATATTAACCCGTATTGTATCAGTGCCACAACAGCAGCATCGTCGTCTGCAGATTCAAATAGCCCAATGACTTTGTTCGTCTCATCTCAGTTGTACTGTCTACAATGCTGATGCGAAGTTTTCAGCCCAGCAACATCTTCGTCGTAAGATCTCACCATTACACCAAGAGTCTCACTGACCGATGACGCCGCATTCAGGGCTGCGGCATCAATGTACGTGCTCTAAATTTGATTCAGGCTGTCGCTTAAACCCTACTCTAGTGGAGTACCTGCGATGAGCACTTCAACTTCTACGGGTTCAGCGAACCCACCATCATCCGAATCGGGTATTTCACAACATCACTCCAATACCGCCCAGATAGTCGGAGCCGTCGTCGGCGCTCTTATTGGGATATCCCTGATCATCATTGGACTCATCCTCCTACGCCGATATCGCAGAACCCGCGAACCAGTTCCGATATTCGACCGCGAACGCATGGTTCGCGGGCCCAACTCGTACTCCAGTGTCCTTGTGCCGGTCATTGAGCCAAATTCGTACACCCCCGAGCCCAACTCGATTCCTAAGCGAAATACTTACGCCACACTTCTTGATGCGCTTGAACGGCATAAACCGGAAGAACCGTACCCGCCTGAAGACTATGCCGGTCTTCCTGAAATCGGGTACTCGACAACAGATCCGGCACAGCTTTCGCCGCTCCGGGAGAAGTATGGATCGGACGAGTAGTGCGGGTGGTTGCCACTGGTTGGGCTGTTCGAGGAAGATTTGTTATTGCTATGTATTTCTAGACACCATTATTTCTTCACACTTGGAAAAACGAATGGAGCGGGCTCCTTCTTTATTATCAAGTGAATGCGTGGGTCTCACTCAGCAGGATACGCAAAACAATGAATTATGCCATCTACCGCTGGGTGCGAACGATTAATAGATTGGAGAACCTCAAGGTCCTACATTCGGTCTGTACACCTACCAGAGGTGGAAGGGTCGAACATTTGCCTTCATCTTCCAAGACATTTTGACGAAGGATAGCTTGACATGTAGGCTCCTGGTGGTCTGGAAAAACTTCCAGTGTACCTCATCACGAATACTTCTCTCTGATCAAAAAGGATTTATCGCCATGGGAAACAAAAGATTCGGACGTTTTCCAAGACAACATGACTTCGAGGTCCCTCTCAGTTGAATGCTATGGGTATAGCTATCAGTAGTCTCTCCTAGACAGGCTACGGTATATGTGTTACGATCAAAAACATACTACCATGTAATGAAGCCTTTCAGCTATGGACTGCCTTGCTAAAGCGGGGAGAATAAACAGGCACATGGATCCTGACCTGCGCCTCTCTGACATCTACCCAGTGTTCTCCACTGTCTCAGGATCACCGGCATCATATCTCGGCATATGCCTGCTGCTTGGCCCACTGCATGGAGGTGGCCTTTTTCGATGCTGCATTGTGTCATGTTGGATTGGAAGGTTGGTTTGCCCTGTGAGGATAGGGCAAAATGATCAGTATGAAAAGGTTGGCCTTTGGTCAAAGCTATGACTATGCTCCGATGGAGAGGGTAGAGTTGTCCACCAGCAATGCTGACTGATAATTGGAAGAAGTGAGAGCAGAGGAGAAGAGGAGCAGAGGTAAGAAGGAAAATGTAAAAGAAAACCTAAAAAGCTTGGCTGCTTTCTAAAAGTGTTCTCCAATTGGTGGCTTCAATAGCCATGCCCCTTTCCAGTATGTTTAGTGAGTCCTGGAACCTGACTCAGGTGGAGCAATCACTTTCACAGACAACATCAGCTTATAGGATGGAAGAGGGAAATGGTATGAAGGTATGAAGGAGAGTCTTTCAATATATGAGAACTCAAACTAAAAACTCAATTCCCAAGTTTGACAAGCACCCTCAGTAAGATGAGAGGTCATGGAAGGGCTGTTATCATGTTTGAATGCCTTGAGGTTTTAATCTCTGTGCCTCATGTTGTCCTCATGACCTTTGTGCTGGTCAAGCATGTTCAATCAGTCCAAGTCCTCGTTTTCTATCTCGATGTTTTCTGTAGCTGCCTTGTGAATTAAGTCCAAAAACCATGTTGGCTTTGATGCTGACATTTCAACTATGACAGGATCCTCAGATTCTAACATCTGCTGGGTCTGGGAGTAGATCCCAAGAATGTTGTATGTTTCTGGTGCTCTTTTTTTTGTTATTCTTATTGACATTCCTCCAGCTTGACCAAGTTCGCAGCAAGGATCAATACACCAAATCTGGCTTGGAAGATCTTTGTTCACAGGCTGTTCCTCTTCATACTTGATATGTCACTCGTGCCGACATCTGACGTGTCCAGAAGAAGATCGAAGCCAAGAAGATTTGCTTTGCAAAGCAGGACGGTGCTTCAGTTCATTGTGCTGTGGAAAAGCTTAGAGAAGAAGGTCATTTCATGGTCTTGAAAATGACAACAGATGCGGTACTGGAGGGTTCTGATGCTGATCCTCAAACCTTCATTCTCATTATACATACCAAGTATCAAATGGAGTGTTGGAGAAAATGGGGCTCCGACTTTGCTGGACTCAATGTGACTCATAACATGACACATTATGAGAACATGAGTCTGTTCACCATAATGACTCAAGATCAGTGGACTCGTGGTATGTATATTCTTCTTTGCAAATTGAGGTAGCTCACAGTGCTTCAGGTATGCCATGTGCTTGGATGGTGTCATCAAATGGGACCGGTGATACAATCTATTTCTGCTTGAAGACAATGTGAATCTGGAATCCACTTGTAGTTCTGCGTTGTTTCATGTCAGATCGTGACCTTGCTCAACTTGGATCTATATTGCGTGCATACTGAGACTCGCTCATGATTTTACCCTGCGGGTGGCATGTACTTCATGCTTGGCAACAATGATTTGTGACAACAAGCCATCCAGAGCTTTGGGAATTGCTCAAGACATGGATTTGGGTAACAGATCTGGTTGAATTTCAGTCATACTGGGGGAAAATTCAAATGATTGCTCCACTGAGTATGACTGAGTATCTTTGCAAGTACTGGATGGGCGGCAAGGATGATGATTGGACAACAAGGCCCAAGTTATGGTCTGCAGTCTACCAAACCAAACGTGGAATCTTTCAGCTTGGTGACACGAATATGTTGGTGGAAGCTTGGCATCACTTGCTGAAGGGTGATTTCCTCGAGGGAAAGCACAATCGTTGACTTGATCATCTTGTCTATACCCTTACAAATACAGCAATTTCTCACTTCATTGCTCGTCATGACCGCCAACATATAGGATGCGAAGGTCTGGATGCCTTGGCACTGGCTCGAAACAGGGCCAATGATATTACCCCAGGCAACGGCGACGAGCCAACTACATTCGCAGTACACTCTCAGTCATGGCCAGATGTCAGCTATCTTGTTGATATCGATGCATATGACTGCAACTGTCCCGAATTCGCAAAGGTCAAATACTGCAAACATATGAGAGCAGTTCAAATCAAATTTCCTGAATCTCGCATCACATATCCCATCAGCGCTGTGGAAACTCACATCATGTTGCCATCTAAGGAATTAGAATCACTCGATATTGTGATTCCCGCTGAATTATCAATTCAAGGGGACTCGTCTGCAATAAAACAGCAACTGCAAAGCCTTCTTCTTACACTAGACGCCAATCCATCTCTCGCCCTTCCCAATTCTCTATTTGAGCTCTCATCTCAAGTCCAGTCAGTCCAGCAAGATCTTCACGATGCTGGACTTCCACCGAGGAAATCAGTCACTCCCAATCAGCATACTGTAATTGAAACTGCAGAGACAATGGGGATTCGAGTGAAATCCAAATGTCCTCGGCAACATCTGGACCCTTATTCAGGAAATGAACGCCCAGGAAAGAAGGCCAAAGAGGACGCTCGCGGGCCCCTTGACAACATCAGGTATGTCATCAATGCCACTTATTATTGAGAATATACTAACTCGACATCAGCCTACTCAATAATGTGGCCCACTTTATGATCAATGCTTCTGTTTCATCAGCCCAAACTTTACCCTCTCAACCAGCTCCCCTTACACCTCCAGTCATGCAGACACTGTCATTGGATTTCAATTGAGAAAACCCAGCCCAGTTTGATCGGCTTCACCCTTCCACTGAGACTGTGCTTGCAAAGCTTCTTCACGCAGACCTCAATATCATCACCAAATTCTACGGACTCAAGTGTGTGGGGAGCAACTTTGATTTGGCATCGAATTTGGTGGCGCACGCGAAAGCGAACCAACCCAAACAAGGTAGTCTATAATAATAATTTAATCCCTGGTGTGACAATGTAATGCTCCCAAAACGACTATCTCCGCATCACCTGCTTTCTTTCCAAATCGGGCGGCACGCGGAAAACTCCCATCTGAGTCTTGAGATCTCCCAACAAAGGAGCCACTCATGTGACTCGTAACTCTTCTTCTCCCCTCATGTCGTCGTTCAGCATAGTTCGTAAGGTTCGCGATAAATTCCACCGGAAACCAGCAAAGCAAGACAGTCAGTCACAGCTGCTGTCTCCAGCCGCTAGTCACAGTCATGTTCAGCCGGCTCAAGACGATCGTGATGCTTCTAGCCAGGGCGCTTCTGGTGGAAATTCACTGGCAGAGGGGCTGAGCTCTGTAAATGAGCTGGATCTCCTTCTGTCAGCCGAGTCCTATGAGTCTGTTCAGAGTCCCGGCGCTCTCGTGAATACGACAATGCTCGAGCTGGCCGTGGGATCTTCAACAGCCACCGGCATGACCGGGCCATCTAACAGCATCGGCCCGGCGCTTGTTCAAGGACTTCAGGGCGTCTCTATGGGTGCGCTTTTCTCAAGTCTTGGATTATCAGAGTCTTGATTTCTAACTGAAGGAGATGTCAATGCTCCGATGTTCTCCAACAATAATATTCAACAGATCGACCGTGCTATTGTACAGAATTACTATGGCACACAAGAAGTTACTTCAGATGGGCGAGTGAGTAATGTCAACTTGGCTGATCTTGACTCGCGCTAAGCATATTATAGTTCACGGTCATCAGAGAGGGAGATATTTTTCTTCAGCATGAATTGTGCTCATGTCATCATCCATTTGACCGCTATCATGATAATCAAGTTGCGACTCGTGATTTTACGGGCACAGTAAAGGACTCACCCAAGTTGATTTGGAGTTACTATGGAGAACAGAAACTCGAGGTAATGCTCTCTGTTGTGATGGATGCTTATTTAAAGTCAGCATCAAGAATTTCGAGGAGGATTACCAAATATTTCGCTCTGTGCCTCGGTGGGTCTCTCTCATGCCTCAGGTTTATTGATTCTTGTGCTTATCGTGATGGTCCCAGTCATCCTCATATATTACAACTATACGGTGTCTGCAAGTCGCCGGGACTGACAGCTTTAGTCTTCCATGGTGTTATGCCGCATGCGTACGCCGTGTACTATTGCGACAATTTGACCGATCCTTTTGAATTTTGTCTACAAACATACAAATTGGTATGCCAAACCTGAAATCCTGCGCTGCTTTCCATTAATATGACTCCAGGCTCGTCAGCGGCGTACGTTGCTGCACGCTAGTCCCACGTGTGAACTGACTGATATCCAACCAGTCAGCAATTGAAATCCTTGGACAGTCTGGATTGGGAACGGTGAGTCGAAGCAGAGTTGGAGCAATGTGTCATGCTGATTACGACATCAGGGCTACACCTGGAGAGCGTGTCCTATCGATATGAAGGGAAACATCCTTTTACAGCACTTCGATAGTAATCCGAAATACCGCCTGCGGCGCCTGGTGCACCGCGATCTTCCGTTCCCCGAATTCATCGACATTGACCCTCGGATCTTGAAACATTTTGAAACAAAGAGTTTCACCAAGGAGAATCTGCTCAAGTACTACGACTTTCTTTTCCATGCGCCGGGCGAAAGTCATATCTACCCCAGCACTCTCAGCATCCATCCTTTGTTCTGGGAGCTATTTTCTTTCGGCCACCCAGAGATGGAGTTGCCCAGATATTTGGTACATGGCCATGACTGCAAACTTGTCTTCAACTCTGTCTCCCATGACGAAACACGAACATATGAGTCAGGAATAGTGTTAACACTTCTTCCTGACATGTCAATCCGGTGAGTTGAAGAATTTGTCGGCATTGTGCGCCATACTGACCAGTAATAAGCTTCCAGGTGCCAATTTCTAGATTGAAGAACACCACTGTCACTATATCTGAACGTTTATACCTCTTGCACAAGGGTGCATCACAGACATACCATATCCCATTTGTCATCTGGGCATCCCAAGCACATCATTTGCTTCAAGATGCTACCAACAAGTCCAGCCTGGGAGAGATGTATGCATGTAAGTGAATATTCGATACTCATGGTCCTGCTTTACCTTCAAATCCTCAGCGATAACACATCATATTTATTTGTACTGCCGGATAAACTTGAAGCACATCAACAATCAATATAAACCAAAGCTCCGCCAACTGGCTGACGATCTTGACATTGATTCAGACTTTCTGTATTTGTTCCATAATTTTGATGGGTCTCAGGCTCATGGTCTCTCCGAATCCAAGGGCCAATATCCCTTCTGGGCCAAAGACCAAAAAGGGGAACATAGAGTGGCAGATTCCATCATTCAAGATGTGTTCGGTGTCACCGTGTATTGGAACTGGGGGGTAGAGGAGAGCGAGTTTCCACGCCAGTACTACTCAGTCCTCCATGACATCCACAAAGCTTGCAGATTCGATCCTTATAGCACTGGAGTAGCGGACTATCTTGGGGTTCCCTTGCTTAAACAAATGGACGAAATCTCAGGATTAAAAGAGTGTGAGCATTCGTTCAATTCGACATTGTAGTTTCAGGTTTTGACACGCTTACTTCAGGGAGTGACGGTTCGGAAAATGGTTCCTCGGATGAATCAGACTATGCTTCTGCCAATGAGCATATGGAATACTAGGTAGAATTTTTCTCTCAATCAGTACCGGCCGTGTAACCAACAAATCTCCTTGAAATAAGTACACAGTAAGTTGTTAACTATTTAAGGATTCAATAGGGTGTTCCGCCCTACTAGGTTCTAATATGCCTCTCGAGTCTCGAAATTCAGCTCGGTTCCGATGTCTCGAGCTTGAACATACCCGTCAGTTCTCCTCGAGATTTCAGAGGGCCTGGTTGCGAGGCTACCCGACCGCGGCGTGACACGTACTCGCCTTGTGAAAAGCTAATACCTGTCTGACTTGGACTCTTGCAGTCCCTGCAGCTGATGCGCGGGTACGTGTTACTTAAGTACTCGTCGTACTTGCTGCCGAGTGCATTTCTCTTTTCTTTTTCTACTATTGTCTACCATGACTGCGAAACACCGTCTACTCTGCAAAGACAGCATCATTGTCTCCATTTGCGTCACCAGTATTATGAGTCAGAATTAAAGCTGGCCAGTGGAAGAAGAGACTTGATCCGAACCTAAAAAAGTCGTTGACCCAGAAATTCTGTAAGCTATCAGTAGTCTCTCCGTGTTACGATCAAAAACATACTACCATGTAATGAAGCCTGTCAGTTACTAAACAGTCGAATAAACAGGCACATATATCCTGACCCATTATCTACGCGTCCACCTCGGCATTACCGGCATCACTCTCGGCACACGCCTGCCGCTTGCATGGAGATCGGAGTTACGGACATACACGGAGATACGCTAAAACAACTACGCATCGACAACATCGACGCCTCTCATCATCAACATCCACGTGCAACCATCATCCTACTCATCTCCCACCCGTTCCCGTCTCCTCCGTGCCAAAATATCTACAGGTGAGTTTATTTTCCGCATCAAAGCCCTGCAAGGAATGGGCGTTATCCGATGCGTAAAATATCATTACAGTAGACTGCACAGTATTGGCAGAACAAAGACGAGTCGTAGACATAATTATCATCGCAAAGCATGAAATAGGAGGTTGAAGTCGCTGATGGTTCCCCACTGCCTGTTGTGGTCGCACTTCCGTCGCTCGACCCATTGTCGGGGCCAGGTCCACCACTTGTCGAGGTCGCAATGGAGCAGCAATAAAAGTCTGAATATATGCGATATCAAACCAGGCATCATTGTATACCGGTGTTCCGCTGCCCACGATCTACAAGTTTGAGAATCAGAATTTCTTCAAGAGAATGAATTGATGAAGGATGTACACAACTCCCTGGACACGTCGAGCTATAGAGGGACTGGATTCCTGCCCTATAATTTAATGAGCGATGTGAACAGGACTAAGAGAATCCGTACGTATACCAAGCGCCCTTCAAGGCAGTCAGCATGTATATCAAAAGTAAGAGTCACACATAAACTGATATTAATTACAATTTGCTGTGGTGTGAAAGCGGTAGCCATGTCACACGACGCGGAGGGCATTCCCCAGTCTACAGTCTAGAGTATCCCGATTCGACGCTGATGTTGCTTGAATGATGGATGCAGGGATATCTTTTCTCTCAAGAAATGAAAGATGACCATGAAAAAGCCCTGCAAAGAAAGGACGTACACTCCAGAACCAGATATATAATGATCCCCAAATTATCGAAATGCATTGCATATACCCCACTACCAGCTGCAGCAAATCCACTCCCGAAGCTATTCGGCTTGGTCTCTCCGACGCGGTCCAGCGAACAATCCACATCGAGGGTCTGTCCGGTTTGTCCAGGATTTGGCGCTTGAATGCATCCTGGACTAGTATACACGCTCATTTGATTGTTTGGTTGCTACTCACCAAATAAGCAAGTCATCCCAGACTAATCGAGTACATACATACCAAGTCGATCCCCTCAAGAATGTCAATTTCCCCACCCGCTGGCCCTATCTTCCCTTGTCCCAAAGTCCAGAATGCCAAGGGCCAGACCTACGAGTAGGTGAGGATCGCGAAAAGGTCCCAGAAGAAGCCAACGAACAGAACATCCAAAGAATGCGAACCTCGTTCATCGTAAGCGCGATCCCAACTTCCAAAATGTACAGCGACAGAGACATACCAAAGGCCTGTTTATGAGCATAGCGTTGGTGATATTCGTAGTATCATCCACACAAATGAATTATCGCATGTCTAGTATCAGATCCATTCACATACGCTAGACTATTATGGGACGCTGACTCTGCCACGTTGCCTGCGTGGAAAATAAACCCAAGTCGCAAACACGTCAGGTCCAACTTGCGAAATCGCAATGAGGTCCAACTTGCAGAATCGCAATGACGAGTGCCAAGACCAAGAACAAAGCCCTACCACGAGTTGTATCATCGACAATTCCGATAGAAATCCCACTCCTGGAAGAAGCTTGGACCAGAATACTCGTGGACTGGGTTCATCAGGAAAAACTCTTTTGCCGGTAGTGATCCGCCATCAATATGTTGTGATGATAGTGCTGGTAGTTATCACAGCAGCACGGTAGTGCACTGTAGAGCCGGTAGAACAAGGTAGATTACGGTGCACTTTTTGTAGGACTCACAGTGCTCACTCATCTCTATGTAGAGTTCATATTTCTAGCACATGATTGTGTAGTTTCCAGAGAGAACATAACACTGATAGTGTGATAGCGCTAGTAGCTGGATGCTTCAGTAGGCTGATAATTGTTCCTTTAGTAAGTTATCCAATTCAATCAATTGTCCACCTCCCATATGTCTGGACTTGCTTATAACTCACAGTTGACATACTTGACATCACAATGTCTCCGAACATAAGCAGCAGGAAGATCAGAATTCTGCATCCACAGCCTAATCCTGGTTATATTGGAACATTATATAGTTACCCAGTGCTATCAATGTTTCAGAGCAGATTGGGGAAATTGAGGTTATATGCCGTAGAGGGTACGAACGATGGACTTGACAGAATTTGAGCATACTTTGATCGGCCATCAAACAGACACATGACCGATGGTTCAAATTCAAAATGGCGCCATCAAGTTATCTCCGGTGCTTCTCTTCAACCATGATGCTCGCTTCTGCTCGCTGTTCCCTTTGTCCTCGAATCACAGGTAATTCTCCTCTCGTGACATATAGCTTTCACTAATTGATTCACAGCCTGACATGACAAGTTTCTGTCCCTTCCAGGCCATTCGTCAAGCAACAGTCCTGTTCACGGTTCGTTGGTTATCCCCGCCATACATTTCGCACAATTTACCTCTTCTTAATTAGCATTATTCGACCGCCCTCTTGCGCAAGGCGCTACGCTAGGCTCATGTACGTCTTGGATTCATAATTTTTTTTTGTTGATTGTTTCTAGGCTGTCTCCCTCGTTCTGTCCTTCTGGTATGTTCTTCCGTGATTCTTGCGAGTCTGTTATTGACGGTGCCTTTTAGCGATCTTTCCATATCTCGGCAGCGCTCTGCGATTCGTTGGTTCTTCCTGCCATTCTTTTCTGGCAATTTACTTCTTCCTGTTAGCATTATTTGACTGACCCCGCGCAACGTCTCGCACTGCGCTCCTGGTATGACTCGGGCTGATATGTTTTGTTGATTTTTCTAGGCTGTCTTGCTCGTCTGTCCTCCCAGTATGTTCTCCTGTGCTTCTTTTGCCTCTCGTATTGATGCTGCCTTTTAGGGATGCTGTGCGATTCTTGACGGCGCTGTTGACGGCCTTTCTTTCTCTTTCCATCACCCTAGCATAGCTGCTGGATGTTGACCGTCTACCTGCCGGTCTTTTCACTGCTGTACAGGACACGATGAAGGCCGGATTAGAAGCGCATACTGGGGAGGACTGGCCTGGCGGATATATATATATATACCGCCTTTTTTTGTAATATATATATAATACATCATTTTCACTAGACCTCTGGGCTTCACAGCGCTCTATTGATGTCAATGAAATTCTATCTGAGTCTATGCAACCATCATGCCCCTGCTATCGTGCCCTCTGATGCACTACAGTGTGACACATACGGCACTACCGTGACCTATCATTTGATGGCTTGGCACTACAGATGACTATGGAGAGCTACCGCCAAAGGAGTGACAACTATCAGCCCTACTCAAAGAGGACTTAGCTATCAGACTACTACAACTATGTTGTGACCAGAGATCTATATTGTTGGGTGGTTTTTTCCTGATGTTGTAGAGGGCTTCAACCGGGAGCGCCAACTGCAAAAGGACGCCAGCTGCAAGAGGACGCCAACTGCAAAAGGATCGTGAAAAGGACTTGCAATGTTAGCGATAAAACGGGGAGCATGGCGACGAAGAGGAAGATGGGACAAGTTCAATAAGTATTGGCGTGACAGATTCGGCTAAACTTCCCCCGAAAAAAAAAACGTTCGGCGGCCTGAGATACCATCGATAGCATGGCTTAGCATGGGCTTTGACTGGCCTGGGCTAGCCTAGGCTCTGCTGTGATACCAGTTCCGCAGCAAAGAATTCCAAGCAGAGTTTGTCTAGACAGCTTTTCGGGACCACCAGAAATGCGAGATTCCCATTTTGCTCGACATAACGGGGAGGCGATACCAGCATCAGTCATACAAAAGGTATACAGTTGTTTATATCATAATGCATACAGTCGGGACCCCCCAAACCCGTATGCATTATGACAGATATGCATGAGTAAATAAGATGAATATATTTGCATTTTTCCAACTATAAACACCTAAACTACTTGTTTCATACAAAAAAACTGTCTGTTAAGGTCTGTTCTGGTGAGAGACTTCTGTGTTATTCAAGGAGCAGCCATATGATTTTTGTTTGGTCCATGAGGCTTGTGTCAAGTTGGTGACCTTTGATTTGGCCAGATAGTACGTTTTTTCTGGGCTGGCATGGTATCAAGGCTCAGGTTCAGATTCAAATAAAGCCAAATGATCATAAATAGATTGAAATAGTACTCGAAACGATCATTTGGACACAGTCTGCTCCCGGGCCGCTGCCATTTCCACCAAAATGGCTCCCATGTTAATGCATATGATGCTGAAAAATCGTATGCTATATTCCATATGCGTTTGAGTACAAATTTCCCTGCCTCCCGTTGCTGGACCTATGAAATCCTTATGCATTAATGCGGTTATGCGTTAGTAGCTTATGCGTTATGATATAAGCGACTGTAGTAGCATGGCTTAGCATAGCTTAGCATCTCTTAGGATGGGCTTTGACTGGCCTGGGCTAGCCTGGGCTCTGCTGTGATACCAGTTCCGCATCTAGCCAGCTATTCGGGTCCACCAGAAATGCGAGATTCCCATTTATTTTGCTCGACATAACGGGAAGGCGATATCAGCACCTCCTTTTTCCGGTTCACCATAGGGCATCTTTTTCTCCCATTGCACAGTGGCTGAAAGCAGAGAGCGCCAGGCAGCACTAGAGCATTGTGAGTCATATACCACGTGATGTTCAGACCCGATCCAGCCAGTAAGTCCCACGTTTCCCCGCTGATTTCTGTCGCGCTTAATCTCACGCATTTTCCCAGTATGGGCTCCAGTCCCCGGAGAGACACAACTTTTCACTTGCTTGATATGTCAAGACTCATTACGACATTCCAGCAAGAAGAAAAGCAATATGGACAAGCATCTTAACACCAGCAGTCATAAGGCGGCACTCCTCTGCTTTAACAGCTCCAGATCTTCACCGCCACCATTCGCCAACTCATCATCTACAAATGATCAATCAATCAGTGATTTGTCCTCGCTTGCTATTCAGGAGCTCCTCAGCTCTCTTGCTGGCAATTCTCAACCAAGACCGGAAGTCATCTCTCGTGCTGGCTCTCCTGATTCATTTACGCCAAACTTCTTTCACCTGGATGAAAATATAGAGTTTCAGTCTTCACCGGATTATTCTGATGTCCAGGCTATCGCTCAGTCACTTCAACGGCTGATGGAGCTCGGCCCGGATGATATTAACTCGGACGATGAGCTGGAAGAACGTGCAGGAGGGGATCCAGAAGAGCACGATGACACCATTAATGAGTATTTCAGTGCAGGTAAGTCATGTTCTGCTATCTCTAGATTAATCCAAGCTGATTTTCTCAGACGGTGATCCTCAACCTGAGGTCATCGACCCATGTACGTGCAAATCCGTGTAGCGTACTTTGGTGTTACCCAAAAGATACAACACTTCCCACAGCTGATCTCGCAATGGATTAGCCTGTGGTTTGTTCGTTGAGCTAGGTATACTTGTAGGGACCGTTTCGCAGTTAATATTGATCAATGAGCAGTTAATGTACTCACCACTTGGCGTGTTGGAGGAATAAGGGGGTGGTTATGAGGGTTACTGAACTCTTCTTGCTTGTCTCTGAGAGTTTCGATGATCCCAATGACAACGGCGGCGAGAATGACGACGGTGACAATGAGAGAGATGAACTTGGTGATGCCAAACAGATTAAAGAGGGTCCCAATAATCAGAACAACACTTGGTTCGCCTTCATTTTATCCACTATAGGGTGACCAGGACCCAGTGAACAACAACTGATGTTACTCAGTGTCTTAAAGGAAACACAAGAATTGTAAGACTTCTTAGGTCTCAGAGCTCTACTGACAGTGGTGATGTTGTTGGATAAGATAACCACAAGAATAAACTTGTAATTGCCTTTGCTGATGGTGACCTTGACTGATGGTGAACCTTTACTGAAATACTGAACTGGACAAGGCTTATAACAGGCTTAGGAAGCTTGTAAAAGACTTGTGTACTGAATACTGAAGACTGGACTTGAATTGGAGAAAAATTGCCTGAACAAGGTTGGTCACTGTGAGCAACGATGAGCAGACAGAAAACAGACTTACTGAAAAGCTGCAAACTGGACAATAGAGTAAGAGACTAGGCAACCCGGATGGTCCCTAATGCACTTACCTACTGCTGGTGACCTTGGTCTTCCCACTCACTTGGAGGGAACAAAGAAGATATATTTTAGCTGGGGCGCCCTGGCCCTTATATACTATTTCTACCTACCTATTACATAATCATTCCCAGGCTCTCTATCTGCCTTTTTGCCGATCTGGATCTGAGAGATCTGCTTACAAACAGCTGAGTTGAACCAGCGTGCCTGGCTCGCTTTTACACCTTTCTTAGTAAGCATTTGGGGGTCTTTTAGTGCTTTCTTGCTTCCTTTTTCCCCCCTATGCCGTACTCCCATGTCAAATTACGTTGCCCATCAGCGATCTTGACACTTCTGATTGACTTTAGTGGTTTGACATGATCATTCTCTACAACTTTCTCTCTTTACGACATGCCAAATAGTACCTTTACCATGCCCTAGGATTTTGGTAGAGAGATTGTAGTAGGTCGAGTTCAGTTCGTGGTTCGCTTATCTGATCATTTGGTCTTGTTGTCACTTTTATAATGAGCCAAACCAGCTCGTCCCCTCATTTGGTCTTGTTGCCGTTTTTATAACAAGCCAAACCAGCTTGTCCCTTCTTGTGAACAAGTCAAACTTGCCATAAAAGGAGCGAATTGGTTTGTTCCTTGCTGTGACCCAAACCGCTTACTGAACCAGTGGTGATATACAGTGATATACTTCATGTTGCCAATGCCTGGTTATATGTCTGTGTCGTAAACCAGTTCCTGACCTGAACCATGCCTGGGGCATCTAGTTAGGTCGTTCTGGGGCTGTAATAGTTATTCAGGGGGAATTCCGCAGCTAAGCGCTTGCTCTCAGATCCTCCTGATGCGCCGTTATGTCATGATGACTCTTCATGATGCGCCGAGACATCATTTCGGGTCCTCACTAGTCATTACGGTAGCACCCGCGGTTCCTGCTGCACTGCCTGTCAAATGACTAACAATTTTCCCATGGTTTGACACTTTTTATTGGGCTCCGCAACTGACTCGCCATTTTCACTGTGGCTCAAGCTCCCACCAATAACACTATTTTCGTTGTTTCAGTGAGACATCCGGTCCTTCGGGTCTTTCCAGGGAATGGTACCCCTGGGATGATAGAATCGTATGTTCTCTGTCATTTGATCATTACCTGGTCTCAATTGTGTCGAAAGACATGCACATTCGATATCCTCATGCATCTCCCACAGACCTCTGAGCAATGAGCTCTTTCTCATCCTTCATCTATCATTGTCATTGGGCAGGAGATTCCGGTAATAGAAGGATTTTAGGATTTACGGGACCCCAGGCTTTCTCGGTACGTGTTATTTTTCTTTCTACGAGAATTTCGTCTCATCTCTTCTCTGTTGCAGCCATTCGAACTCAGAATATGCAGATGAGCTCAAGCTTTATGGTTATGCAAGCAGACATGTTTTTTTTTGGTGCGCGACCTTATCTTTTGTCCAAACTTGTCTCATTTTTTCTTTTCTTTTCAACAGCGGTCATGGAATCTCCCACAGACCTTCTCCGTACGCATCTGTGTACAGTCTGGACCCATGCTTACTCTTCGCCATTTTGGTATGGCTTTGCATCCTTTTTTGATGGGCAGCGTTGACGAGTTTCTGCAGCAGTTTTGATTTTTTCTTTGTCTTCAGCTCCTTACCTGTATTGTATTCAATACATTCAATATACCTATTTATCTATACCATATTAAGTACTGCCTGCAAATGAGCCGCCAAGCCCAGGGAAGCCCCAAATATAGAAACCCGAGCCGACAGAAAAAGGTAAGGTCACATGCAAATGAACTTGGCCGGAGGCCATCTTTTCTGAGCCGCAGGCCTATCTCACTCAAAAATATATAAGGTCTTTTTTCGATACTTATTGTCCTCAGCACTTGAAATGGCACATTCTGTCGTCTACATGGCTATGATATCGGCTCATTCCATGGATTGCAGGGCACAAAATAAACAATCTTTGCACTGTGTTGTTTCCACGGCTCTGCTAGCTGTCATCGGCATCTGGAATGCCAATGCCGCCGGGCAGGTCCTGGCTTTTGATCAGTTGTTGGCGCTCGGCCCTTCTCCTGGTATAAATACTCTACATATGTCAGACATAGGTCCGACATATGTCGACCGACTCCCGCCTGAACGCCAAATCGGTGCATATCCGGGCATCATTAGCGACGGCATCGCGCCCGAATATCGGCGCTCAACTGTTGCAACTTGAATTTGACTCCAATTATCTCCTATGAGGCCTACTTTTCTGCTGGCCAGTGACTGTGCAAGTATTCATCTTTTAGCTAAAAGCTTCTATTAGCAATGACTTTATCTTGCTAACTACTACTGTAGTAAGGTCTGGCTTGGGAGACTAACAAGCTTCCTCATGCTGGAATACTAGTGGATCCCAATTGATTGACTTGATAACTTTTCAACACACAAGTATTCCAACCCGAAAAAATCTCAGGAAGGAAATTGGGCGCTGATATATGTCCGACATATGTTGGGAAAAACAGGACCACCGGATTGAACTCATCAGGAACACGAGTGTAAAGAAGCACTGTGCGCCGATAGCAGCGACAACCGAGTGCCGATGTGTGAGAAAATTGCTAGCCGAATGCCATGCAGCCGTGATAATTTTTATCGAAAAAAAACCTCATAAAAATACCCATCATACGGTTGGATCCAAAACCCCCGCCGGTTAGCCGCCCAACCGCCTCAGGATCAAACCTGCGCGGTTCACTTATTCCGGAGCGCAGCGCCTGCCCGTGTATTTGATGATGATGTTGAGGACCCAGAATAATCGCCGAGCGGGGCTTATCGCCGCCCGGAAATAGTTGCCGAGGTCACTTTTGTCACACATGCTTTCACAGCTTCATGGCAAATTTGTGGCTCTGATTCCATAATTATAACAGAGAAGAGAATAACAGATGAATTAATATGTCAACAGTGGCTGATTCTGTGCTGCCAGATATTTGTTGTATGAATAGCTGTGAACAGCCGCGTATGCCAAGCTGTACGACATACTTACGACATCTGTTCGCAAAAGTGTGAACATGTCACATGCTCCATGTCGGAACAGATCCGGCGGAAACGCACTGCGCAGCGAGTACTCACTTTTCCAGCTTTTCCGAACTTTTTGCGCTTTTTACACTTTTTCAGCGACTCGACATATTCAGCTTTTGTGAAAGAGGTATATACCTTTTCTGCTTTCCTCTTTTGGCGCTTTTGTGTGCTTTTGTGCACTTTTCTTCGCTTTTTGCCCTTGAGCAAGCGGAAAAAGTCTTACGTCAAGTTACATGATGGAAGGGTCAGGCCAATGACACATTCCGCATACCGGCGACTGGCCTGTGTCCATATCTGAGGACACTGACATGTCTGTACTGCCGATTACTTACTTCATCGATGAACTGAAAATAATCAATTTGCTGAAGAGATACTGCTAGTTGAAAGCCAACCGTGGATTTTCCTACCCCAGCTTGACCGCAGACTTTAGGATTGCTTACCATGAGAGGTTGGAAGAAGGGCAACGACTCACATAATCAATAATGTAGCCTGGTATGAGGACATCGAGCTGCGAAGTGGAGGTGGAAGAATCGAGACGATGATATCCGTGAGAGAGACCCGAGTCTTTCCGAGTCTATGGCTACATTGAACTGCGTCTGACACGTATCATTATCAAGGAATCGGGATCTTGATATCATGTTTTCCTCATGGCTTCCATGAATTGCCACTCCGAAAGACTTGTCAGAGCGAGATTCCTGTTAGACGCTGGTCGCCTGCCCCTTATAATACTTTCTCCCTTCCTTCTCCGCGCCCCCGAAACCTTCACTAGCTCTACTCTCCCCGGTTTCGATTACTTCTACACAGCCTTCTTACGTCCCACAGTCGATGACAGGATTGGCAGGAAGAGCAGCTGATACGCAGATTAACGATAACACATTTCGTGAGCAATTTCCCACTCTGTCAAAGCTTTCAAGCGCTGAAATGACTTTGTCGAAGGCGACGTCCATGATTTCCTTGCACATAATCGTATATTTCAGGTGAACTTTGGCAGCCGAAATCGTGAAGCGACGACGAGACCAGGTACCGTTCATACAGAATTCAGCACCTTCAACCCTGACCAGCTTTACAGGGAGCAGAGCTTCTGTAACCCCGGCGCACCATACATATGCAAGGCTGCTTTTACCTCACCGTCATGGATATCCATTATGGATTCCAGAACCAGCTTCACAGCTCCCAGACGCTTACCGAGCCCAGGGTGTCAGTATAGGCGACCTGGGATCTATAAACGACGATGGCGGTTTCGACTACCTTTTCAACATCTGTCAACCTGCCGACCATCCTATCAATGCTGACGGGACACCAGACGACTTTGAGTATCTCGCTCTAAAACGTCAGGATATCCGTGTGAATCAAGCGATGCACAAGCGCAATACGGATATCACGAGCCTTCAGATAAGGAAAGCACAACTTGCTGTCGAAGGCGACCTGAGGTATGTCTTCATCTATTGGTCAAGTCAAAGCTCTAATATGTATCTAGACATTTGTCTCAAGGATTCTGCGAAAGTTTCGAGTTTCAGACATCCTCGACGGAAGGAGCGATTCTCATGCTACCTGACGGAGCAAGCCGTAACAATCTACTAGCGCAAAAGAAGTTTCGCGATCACGCAGTCAAACATGCTGTTTCATGGTACCGCTATGTCAACGAGACCCTCGAACAAGACCGACGCAATGGCTCGCTCTATCTCATCACTGGCAGAGATAATGCAAAATCCTGGGGCGTCACTTCATTCTCCGACCATGAAGCTGGCTCTGTCTCGCTCAAATTCATCTCGACCCAAGACACACCTGGCTCAAGCAACGTGTCCTATTCATGGGAGACACAGAATTCGATCCCGAAACGCACCGGTGTCTGCGAAAACGGGCACCAGAGCCAGTGTGTCTTTCTCCGCGGGATAAAGATTGCATTGCGGAAGAGCTTGTTCGCGAAATATTTCATTGGACCCGTGGAGCTCTCCGATATCCTGGATTCGAAACCAAAAGACTTTGGTCGTCGCAGGGATTACAGGTCATGGGGCCCTTGGCCACTGGCGTCACAATCATCTTCTAATGGACAATCTGGTGGAGGTCGGAGCAATGGCGGCGGAGCGACAGACCCTGAAGGCGGACCTGCAGATGGCGAAGATGATGTTCTGCTTGAGCCAATCTCCGAAGAGTGCAGGGTAAGCGAGACAATTGTGCTTTTTGGGAAACTTTCAGAAAGTATAGTCAGGTTTATCATCCTTCCGATGTGATCAATGACTTTCTTCTATCCAAAGTATGCTTTCCATATATTTTATAACAAAGCTAAGTATCATTCCAGTATCCGACGGCGGATATCAGCACTGTACACGACGAGGAATGGATGAGCCTGGTCAACGATGTCAGTCAAGCTCTCCAATGTTTGTACCTGGCAAGCTCATTTTCAACAGGATGATGTCTGTTTCCCAAGCGATGCAGAATTGCTATACCGGCTGCAAAAGGTCTATGATGTGATCGAGAATGAAGGTATGTGTATGTCGTCGAGAGGTCATCTTATTGAATACTTACCATCTTTTCAGGCACACTAGAGCTAGTCCCTCGACCAGGGATGCTCGGCATCTCTACGCCGAGTGGGACACACCTTATCGAAACCGATACTGGCGGGTATGCTTGCTTTTCTTCCCGTTTTAGATCTTTATTGACCTTCTTGGTAGCAACAAGTTCCGACCATCAGTCGACTTGGACGTTCCGATGTCCCCCGATAGCACCAGCCTTCGCGTCATAAGAAGACTCGCAGACTTCATGACGACGGTCTCTCTCGCTCATGCACCTGCTGGATGGAGAGATCTCAGTTTTCGCCAGGTCAAAGCAACAGTAGAGTCTGAGGTTCTAGACTTTTCTCCGAACATCTCTGACCTCACCTATTTTCCTTACCCAGTTAGTTCTTTTGTTGAGCTTTTTTTCTTTCTATGCTCAAGAAGTCTAAAGCGCCTTTTCGTATATGTATGGACGGTTCTTCTTGAATTGGAAGATGAAGCAGGGTATGTATTCAACAATATTTGACACTGTGATCTCATTGTGGCACAACATAGATTATTTGCTTCTCTCCAATCTCAATGGTCCAAATGGATCACCTTGGACCAAGTGGCTCAAATTGAGGCGAGCACTTCCATCAAATATGCCTTGCAGGCCTTCCTTGAGCCCCATCGACCAGTAAGAGCATGTGAACCGTATCTCTTGCCAAGCTCATGCTCTACGTACAGATCTTCATCGACAGCCTGATCAAAGACATCATCAAATTGGATATGCAGAATGTCGCTGCAACTGTTTTGATTTCACTATCGGATCGTGAAACTCGAAGGTCATTACTCATGTGGCCGAAGCACCAATCACAAGATCTCCTTGACGTCTTGCAAGAGGTTCGTAATTACCCAATATGTTTACACACTGTCCTCATGACCATCAGCTTCTTGATTTGCTGCCTTTGCGTGATGTTCGTCCGCCGATTCTGCTGGCAATTTATGAATTATCGAAAAGAACAGGGCTCTATCCAAAGTCCCTTCAGCTTTCTGGTGTAGAGTCGCTGGAACAGTCGAGTGATCGTGGATCCTTTGGAGAGATCTGGAAGGGAAGTTTTTCCGGAACGGTCGTCGCGATCAAGGTAATGCGACATCCTGATGCTAAGCGATCTGTGCTGCTCAAGGTTCGTTTTCGCTGTTTTTGTCGCAGTCAATCTGATCATTTGTCAGGCATTCATCGGGGAAGCCATTTTATGGAGAGAATTTTCTCATCCCAACGTACTGTCATTCCACGGCATACATCTGTGGCCAAAAGATGGTCGGATATGTCTTGTATCTCCCTGGATGGAGAATGGGAATCTTGTGAGCTATCTCAAAGACCACTCGGATGCAGATCGTCCTGCTTTGGTTCGTATATTGCTTCTCTGGCTCGGACACTTTCTGACATCTTGATAGGCCCTCGATGTTGCTCAAGGGCTTGAATATTTACATTCTTTCAATCCTCCAATTATTCATGGAGATCTTAAAGGCGTGCGTCGCATCTAATTGTTCAAGGTTGTTATGACCATTATTGAACATCTTTCAGAATAATATCCTCATCACATCTGATCTCAGAGCCTGTGTCGCCGACTTTGGACTCGGGAAATTCATTCAGACGGACGCTCTGTCCCAATTTACTCCCAGTACTTCTCGCCCTGGGGCTTTGATGTGGTGGGCTCCGGAGCTAGTGACTGAAGATCGGCCGACAATAAGTCTCGCTTCCGATGTTTATGCGCTCGGATGCGTATTCTACGAGGTAATCCCCGTGTCTCTTGTTATCTTATTGTCTGAAACTCCGTAGATCTTTGCAGGAAAAGTGCGCTTTGCTCATCTAACTAAGATCCTTCATCTCGTCACTGCTATTTCTTCTGGTACCATCCCAGAGCGACCCAAGGGCATCGATGACAACATCTGGGGTATAATGCTTCAATGCTGGAACCTCAATCCTGCTTCGAGACCCACCACACGGCGCATGGTGGAAATTCTTGTGGCAATTCGTGAGCGTCATGATGGCCGGAAATCCCTGTCCCGGAGGCCTGTACTCGCACCAATAATGTGCAATGCTGCGCACAGTTACGCAAACCTTGGTCTGTATTTCCGGCTCTATTCATATTCGTATCTGATTCCATTGAAGCCGATACAATGTCTCTATCAACTGTCGTGTCGGAGCGTCTATTTGACTCTGATGCCATGTCAATGGCCAGTTCTACTCTATCCGTAGATTACATCACTCAAGGCGACACAATTGTGGCGTGAGTAGTCGATTTCTATGGCTTTATAGTGCTGAGAATATGTATTTTCAGCCTTATGGGACCGGTCGGGACCGGGAAATCTTCGGTGAGTCCTTTGTCTATGCGGTCACCGTTTGTGTTGAGGGCGGCCTTATAGTTCATCAATCATGCAATGGGCCGAATGGTCACTGCTGTCGGTCATGGTATGGCTTCAGGTACCGACAAGATCCAGGCTTTTACTTGTAACCACCCCGATGGCAGTGGTCGAAGGATCGTCCTCGTCGATACTCCCGGATTTGACGATAGTGAGAAGTCCGACTATGAGATTCTTGTGGCTCTGTCTCAATGGCTGGTTAAAACGTGAGAGTCTTCTTCCTCTCAGTCAAACTTGTCTGATTTTCGCTATCGGTTCAGATACAAACGACAAAACATGCTGACAGGTGTCCTTCAGCTCCATCGCATCTCGGATACTGGAATGCGAGCAACATCATTGCGGACTTTGAAGATGCTCAAAGAGCTTTGCGGCGACAATGCCCTCGCCAATGTCATTCATGTCACGACTTGCTGGGATGGCGTCACCGAGGAGATAGGCGCTCAAAGGGAACAACAGCTCAAATCGGAATTCTGGAATGCATATATCCAGAACGGCTCTCGCATTGCACGTTTTCATTCGGACTTTCGGTCAGCTTGGCAGATTCTGGGCTTGCTCGATGTCATGACGCCTCGTCCTCTATTATTACAGAAGGAGATGGTGGTTCAGAAGAAGAAGCTGCGACAGACATCGGCATTTCAATCTCTTGTCGATTGGTGGAAACATCAAGTTGTGAGAAGGGTCAGAAAGTTCTTTACATGACAGCCTTTCGTATGCTGCATTTGAATATCTTTCTTATTTATGCATCGTTTATATCAGCATCCACTTTAACATTATCGTACATGTGCTATAGAAAATGGAAAAGAATATGTACACAGAAGTCTATGTTGATGAATTCTCAGCGCTCTTCAGGATTCCGCAAATCGAACTAGTCCAGCATCACCAAAAGTGTCCAGCTCAGTCCATGCAGTATGGTACCAGGACTGGTCATTGAATGCAGTACAGAGCCAGATTTGGATGTAACTCTGCCATTTGGGACCATTTCTGGCTTGCTAACTGCATTCTGACACCATTTCTGGCTCAACTCTGGAGTTCAGAGACCAGTTCTGGCTCGTGTCTTGCAGGCTCATAACCAGCTCAGGTGCCTGTTTTGCAGTCAATCACCAGTTTTGGTCATGATTCCCAGTAAGTATGCAGAAATAGCTCATGTCTCAAGTATTTATCCAAATCATTAAGTATTTTGTATGCTGTCAGATTAGAACTACAAGGCATCAAAGCCAAGATCCTGCTCCTCTCCCAAGAAGTCATCGTCTTCTTCTTCATCGATCTCTCGCTCAGATTCGTCAGAGTCCAAGTCCGAGTCACCAGGGTTCTGATCCTGATCGGCATCATCCAAATCACTGTCGCCGGCACCATCAGTCGGCTCCAGAGGCTGGGCAGCGAAAGCAGCTCCAAGATCATCACGGAAACTACGTGTCAAAGTGCGTGTCTCTCGATGTCCAACTCCTTGACCAGTGAAACGCATCAACATATCTCTGTCAACAAAGCTATGCAGTGGCATTAATAATGTGAATCATCAAGGTGAGTGAACTTACATATTGACAGAATATCTCCGATAATATTCGTCCTGTTCATCATCTCTGCGAGCCACAGATTTTGAGAACAGTTGTTTAGTTCTCCCCAAGCTGAAAACTGGGATGAGATGAACGGCACGAAGCATGTCGGCAGGGTTAATGAATCCAAATGTCTCCAAGTCGGTGCTTTTCCCAAAACCAACACGGAAGAGTCTCTTTGCCTTGAAACCTGCATTAAATGTGGTATCAAGTACATACCAGCAGACAAATAGGAAATCCGTCTGTTTTGCTTGACCACCGCGGTACTGAACATGAGCATGGAAAATAGCAATGACACATGCATACCAGTACGGATGGCCAGATTGATCGTTTTCGCCTGCAAGAACCATGACATCTGAACATGTTCGTGGAGATAGTGTCCTGGTCTCGGCGCATGTCATATGTTGTAAAATTGATGCGTAGAACTTTGTGAGCATAGATTTTGTTGCGCAACAGTTGCACCTGAGCACGATTGTTGTCGGAAAAATTGGTTTCTCCCAATCAGGCCATCAGATGGATGTCCAGCTTCTTGGTAAAATTCTGGAATTTGTTAGAATGGAAAAACAAAAGTAAAGTGATTTACCAGGCTTGCAGAATCACCCCAAATTGAATTCAGCCAAACAGCCATATCAACTCCATAACGAGTGGAGTTGGAGATGTGATAATGAGCATCAGGATTGGTATAGGGAAGTGGTGTTGACAAGGACTTGTCTATTTCCAGTCTCCGTGGGACTTTTGGGAGTCACGTGTGCATATTGATGCCCCAGGCTTTTTGGTTCCGGGTTCTCCAGCTGCTTTTACATTCGCTGCTCGAGAATCCAGTATGTCCCCAAAACCATTCTCTGTATTCATTCACTTATCTATATACCTAGTCTAACGTTGTATTCTCATCGTTTCAGGTCTTTGGGCCAATAAGTGGCTCAACTGCGGGCTTGATGGTGATCTCCGTGTTATCGACGCGTGCCTTTATTTGGGCCAGTTTCTGTTCATTAAGAACATGCAAGCCAATTTGCTGTTCATGATTTTGCTTGTTGGTCTGTTTGTAAAAGCGCTTTCCACAAACATGTTCGTGCTCTCCCTGAAAAGTTATTAGCCACATTTAGATCAAGGCTATGAAAGCCTACAATCTGAGTGCTTGCACCATCTGCTGCCCTCTGCTCCCGCTTCTTCTCCTGTGGCATAGCTTTGGTCATGAATTTTACGCAAACCTGATGCTTGAATCTTCGGAGTTCACTTCCAAAGTGTTTGGTAGAACTGTCAAACATGGTGAGCGAAGATTCAGTGTGAAGCCTGAGCTTGGTGTAACCATGCCAGAATGAATCGTAAAAATGACATCTTGAATGATGGCATCATATGGATGCAAAAAGAGACCGTTGAAGCAAGGCATAGCGCACTGAGAGGAATCAGAGTAATATAAGATAAATGAGATTCTTGTACCTGTATCAAGTCCTCAAAGTCCTGAGCAGCCGACTTTTTCATTGCAGCTACATTGTTTTTTTTTTTTTTTTTTTTTTTTTTGTGGTATGTGCCTGCCTTAAGGCAGGCGCTCTAAATTGACAACTAACTCTGTTAGCTTCTCATTAGAACGTAATGTTCAGAGGCATTGAGACCTCTGCTAGGTAAGGGCCACCCCAAGGAAATGCATGATGCATGCCGCTTTCACAGCAGTGTGGGACTCAGGACCACCGACAGTACATCAGCTTGAATTATTCCGGAGGCTCTGACTCATCATCTTCAGAATCAGATAATTCCTCTCAGATTACTTGTGCTGTAGGTTGTCTTTGCCTATGGGACTGTGGCATTGTGCACCTTGGTCCTATACCCACTAAAACCTCGGGATTCCAGATCCAATCATCTGGAAGTGAAGCTTCACTCATCAGGATTCCGCTCCATGTATCCAGCACTACCTGCCTCGGTAGTGCCTTGGGTCTGTAGTGAAATTGACTTGTGAGCAGGCAGTCTGCCTGAAGGCGCTCATTCACAGCATAGACCCATTTATTATGGGCCTCAGCATGACTTGGGACTTCATACTGTTTAACAACTATGTCACATCGTGTCTTCCAGATCATATGTGCTGAGAGAGGGACTAGTGTCTGGAACAGTCTGGTGAGTCCCAGCCGTTTTATCTTCTTGGCACTTCCATCATCAAACTGCAGAAGATTACATCCAAGTATCATTGCAAGGGAAGTTCCAGGCCAGGTCCCTCCTTTTCTTTCAAAGAGGGTGCAGGCTAGGTTCCATATTATATGTTGAGTTGGAGACTCACATTCAAACAAGATGTGACTCATTGTTTCTACTACACCTGGGCACTTGTAGCAGAACTGTCATTCACTACATTCAGGGATATGCTTCCACCAAGAGCCTATTCTCTGGCCTTGGTGGATGGCCAGGTAGTAGAAGTTATGGATGCAATGGGGAATTGTTTCTGTCCTAATAGATAGCCATATTTGACGTGTTGTCGGATGGGTTCCCATCTCATTCTGAATAAATTGTTTTATTGCTTGGGTGTTATGTTTTGTTGCTGGTCTCTCTCCCTGTTCCTCAGTTTTCCGCTCCAGAATTGCTTTATATGCCATTGATTGCGTGATTTCAGTGATTCTAATTCCCCAGATTCTGAAGCCTGCTGGAGGCGTGGTCGATATTATATCAGCTTGGTGCTTCTTGATTCCAGCTTTTGCCATATCTCTGGCTGCCTTATAGCCTGGATCAGTTTCTCTGGGGCTGTTTGCAATGCGGAACCTCGTTTTTGCCCTACAGTTTCTGATTATCCCAGCAATAGCCTGCAGTAGCATCTTATTCTCAAGTCCTAAGAAACCACAGTTCTCCCATTTCTCTAGCTTGGCTGCCATTTCGTTCAGACTGCGCTCGTGTTCTGCCTCAAAAATGATCTCAATATGTGTTGGGACAATTTGGAGTGTGGTCAGCGCTGCAGACAAAGCCCCATTCTGGCTTGTCTGGGGGACTGATTTTGGAACACGTATGCTTCTGTTCCAATTGTTGTGGTCACTGAACCATAGGCCTCCACCAGATATGGCATCCTCAGATCCATTGTTGACGCATGCGCCAGCAACCCAGGCTGATATTGGGTCTTCTTCTTCATCTGGCTCCATGTACCATCTCGGGTTCCGTGCTATTTGCTGGCTTGTGTCGTTGCTTCCAGTCATGACTCTTACAGTCTCTGACATAGAGTTGACAGAAAGGTTTGGTCTCAGAGTGATAATGTCTTCTGATTCCGTAGGGTCGGGGGCCATAACTGGGCCTTCGTCTTGTATTAGCAGGTTCCATTTTGGTAAGAGCTGACTAAGTCTTGTCTGTGCTTCAATTGCGCACTTATGTGGATTTTTACAGTGGTTATCAATCCTATCATTAGCACAATCAACGCATTGACACCTTTCAGCATCGCCATCATGGTCTTGGGTGCCCAGCCGTGCTTGTATGGAAACAAGATCTCCAATAGTCCTGGTGTTATGATTATTTCACAAGCAGCGAGCTGGATTTGCATTATTCCGGTTCCTAGCACCGCTCCTTTCACCAGGGTGTATCCACGCTGACATTTGCAGTTGAGTTTCTTGCTTGGGCTTGACGTCTGTGAGTTCTACCCCATAGTATTCGGCAGTACAAATCATACTCTTCAGTAATGGGGGCAGATGTAGAGTGTTAGCTCACCATGATTCTAGAAACATATTGGAGCATGTGGCTTCATCAGCTGTTGCGCTTTGCTTCAGACGGTGGTTTCTGATAAGTATATCAGCAATGAAAGCCCAGCATTGCAGCCACATTGTTCTTGAACCGACGGATGGTTCCTCTCCCAAATGTTGGAACCGCATGATAGCTTGTATGGAGTCAGATCATGTAAATGCCTTGATCAAGACATACCGTCTATTCAGCTCCTCAACGACTTGATCATTGATGGCATAAAGTATCCGAACAAGATGGGCAAAGAAGGCTTTGAGAACTCCGATGTCAACTTCATGCATGAGATCGACAGCTAGCATCTTGAAGTAGTCGACATCCCCATGGAAAGCACTGAGGAAGGCATTCTATATTGAAGAGAAGTTAAAACATCAATCACATTTATCTTGTTAACCAAAAATGTACCTGAGTTGGAGTCCAAGAGTTTTCACTCAACATGCCCTCAATGGAGGCCCCATTGACAGTCCATCCGGATTCAAAGATACCACGACGGGCACGCTCTATCAGGTTTAACAGTGCTTCAGTCGGTTGTCAGAGTTGTTGTCGCCGGAAGTGATCGTTTTGGGTGCCAAGTTCCTGGACTTGGGTTTTCTCAGTCAAGCAACAGGGACACAAGCACTTGCCCATGCTCTTGACGCTTGCAATCAAAACCCTAAATTGATGCATAGTCAGAAACAGTCAAGGAATATCCCTAGTCACATACTGTTCAGGGTAATCTGCAGAATAGGTGAAGAACTGAGGAAACAGGAGTTGTTTGACATTGTCGGCACAAACGACCTCAAACCCATGTCAATATGCATGAACAACTTCTGGCATGAACAAGAGGTTGAGAGTCGCATGAAACAAATCACACTTGAGGAATGTAAGCATATCTGATGTGGGTGCCCGGCCAAATATTTGAAGATAGGCTTCTTGGATGTTGTCCGGGAGCTACAAATGAATCAGTATGTAAAAAAATTCAGATGCTTGAGACTTACACTCAGAAAATAAAGCACATGATGTGACGCCAACGCTGAGGGCTTGGCACAGATATACTTGGATAGAAGGCCCACTGAGACGTACATGGGCCACAATGATGCAGTACCAAAGTTAGCCAGATGTGTCGTGTCCGAGTATTTCATGATTGGAACAACCACAATCTTGTATTGGGAACTTGAGTTCCTGGCGCGAATGTCTGCTTCCATCGCAAGATATTCTACAGAAGCATAGACCTTGCTGTACATGAGCTCTGGTGCCTCATGCTGGGAAGGCTTCCACATCTCTTGAAATCCTTTGAGATTGTAGCTGGAAAACTCTTGCTTGTTCTGGAATGCTGCGTGAATGACCTCAAGAAGTGACCGATAAGGTATGTTCGCAACCGTTGCAAATGGTGCAGCCATTTCCTTGCAATATTTGCCTGTCCTCGGAGATTTCCCAGGAAGATGGAGAGTGACTGTTCCACTGAGCCAACCATTGCTGGCGTGGAAGAAAGGTTGTTGTGACCCAGAAGCACTGTACTTCTTCAGAGTCTCCAGTGCTCACTTTGAATTGAAATTCTTGAGGTGAGGAGCATCAAAGTCTGGGGCAAGAATGACCTTGTGGACCAGTTGATCAAGACTGGCCAAGGAATTGCCACCTCTGTTGTATGACCAGTCAATGATACGAAATGTGGTGACATTTTCAAATGGTGCCCAGGCCAGAGAGCTGTCCGCAAAATTTGGCGCCGCAAAGAGGTAATCAGAATTATCGCCATCATTTGGCTGGTGAGATGGCCATTCAAGATACATCCGGTAGACACCCCACTCGTTGGGCTCCATGACTATTGTTTGCGGCGCTGGCGACATACTAGAACAGGCAAGGGTTGATGCTCAAGATGGTTGTGGAGATGGAGAATTGTGTGCCAGAGTAGGAGAAGGGAGATGTTGGAGCTGTGTTATATTGGAGTTGTGTACCGTGAAGTCTTTGAGAGCTGCAGGAAGTCGACGACTCCATACCCCATCTTGAATAAGAGGAGCCTCGAATAAGGGTACCGGTCTCGGCTGGAATGAGAAATTCAACTCGGAAAATCATGAAAATGTTTGAATGAATGTACTGGACTGGATGGAATCATTGATGGGCTCGGTGGATTCACCAAGAATTGGTGGTGCTGGAATTCTGTCAGTATATCAATGTAAATTATCTTCCATTCAAACTGACTGGTATAGACTGATTTATGGGCAGATGAGGATTCAAATTGTTTTGTTGGCCTCAAGGAATCACCGTATACTGAGTTGTTGGTTGACAGTTATGGTCATGAATTGCACAAGCTCGTTCATTGTTACCAGAATATTCTTGATGGCAGACATTGCAGATAGAAGTGGGCATGATGAAGAACGTTCAATAAATCTACTGTTGATCACTTCACTCTTTATACCTGGTCGTCATCTGCAAGGATATATCAGGCAAGAGGAGTACAATGTCCCCAAATTGAGTCCACTGACCTGCTGCTAATTCTATTTCCGCACTTGGTCTGAGTTTCCAGATGGAGGAGGACAGATCAGTCAAATTGAGCATCTAGCAATTCATGTTGCCTGTTCTTATCCTCCAATAGCTAATTACTCGCACTATCAATCAATTCTTCTAGGTCCGAGAATACCTTGATAGCAAGATAGGCTCAAAATCAGTGTCCCAGAGCACATCCATCCTTTTGCCTCTCTACTCCCTTTTCCGCTCAAAGCATCAGTGGTATCCTCGGTGTTCCATCATGGACTTCGTGATCGAACAGATTCATGGGAATTGTTTGATCACCATAATGACCGCTGCATCATCAATCATTGTTGTTTATTTTCTCCCACCACCATGACCTCCAGAGGTCATTCCAAACAACTGCATCCAACAGATTATGATCCTCAGGAAGATGAAGCAGAGCAGCCGCCTCATTCCAAACGATGCCATGACATCTATCGCGACCAAGATCAGCCGGAAGACAAGCCAGAACCCCCAATTCAGAAATTTCAGCATGTATGCAGCACTGTTCACAGCTTCAATACGTGGAGACAAGCAGTCCAGCTAGAGAAGCGCAAGAAGGCACCTCCTAAGAACACGAAGAATAATACAGGCAAAAAGGCTGCTGTGAAACCAGCCAGTGCATCTGACAAAATCATGTGGGATTCTTCTCGCTCCCCAGATGCCGACTAACTCTTATATAGGAATGAGAATGTCGATGGAATGAAGATTTTGAAGATTGCTGGACGATGGCTCTACCGAGCAGGAGACATGTTTACTGATATCTGTGCTGCTTGCAAACAAGGAATGGTCGATGTGGGTTTCTGGAGCACAGAAGCCATCACTGACTTTACTGAAAGCCACAGCAACCAAGAAGACCCTGACGAAGACGAATTGGAGGAAGAAGAGTAACCACTTTCTGTTCCTCTTTGCAAGCTTCTAACGATTTCTCTGCAGCATTCCCAATACCGATCCTAAACATCTCGCATTCCTATACCAGCAGCTGCTCCTTGTACTCCCTGAAGGTCGTGAAATCCTCAAAGAATTATCAGATGAGGTACAGGATATCCATAGCTTGGCCAAAGGGGTATGTTCTGAATCATCTCCACTTGTTTTTGGTTCAATCAGCTCTGTAGATTCGACATTTTGCCCTTGAGTCACGTCAACAAGACACTAAAAAGCTGCGCAAAAATAGTCTGGAATATTGTTTGGAGGATCCAGTCAACGATGACATTCCAAATCCAAAGCCAAAGGCATATACAGCTCGAGGATTCTTTAACGCTTTCACTGCTTGTTTTCTCTGTCCCCTATCCTTATTGGACAGATTTGAGACAGATCCTTTGTATGCAGACATTTTGTATTCTGAACATCTTTCTCATTCACTGCACTAGGTTCACTAAAAAGGTTCTTTCTGCAGAGATTGAAATTGATGCGAGCGAGTATCCCTCTTTCATGTATCCATTTGGCAGTGTCCACGATGAGGAAGACAAAGAGAACGGTTTGATGCGCAGTGAAATTTTGATCTGTGTATGTCACTCATGTTTCTTTTGTTCGTACTCATCCTATTTCCTAGGGCATCAAAGAGCTCTTTTGCGGAAATGGTCTGGCTGGTGAGATCGATCAGGACAAGACACACTCTACTATCTTGGATGAATATGGACTGGATGAGGTGACTGGCCATGTTGTGGCTTACGCTGCAACTCAGGTATTTCTCATCAATTCTCGTGTTTATTTTCATTCTGATGGACTTGGTATAGATCTGATACTGCCTCTCCTCTCAGAAAGAATGGAGCCGTTCTGATGGCCTTTTCCACTATCCTACGTTCTATTACAAGATTGCGCAACAGTTTGAACAATATCCAGATGATCCCTGGGTCATAGACACACTCGAATTTCTCAACAAGTAAGTGCAGCTTTATTTGGGCTTTGCATTCTACTGAGAATATCACACAGCGAAGTATTCCCAAAGAAGAACACTATTCCAAACAAGAAGATTATCATCCAAGCCATTCCGAAAGACAGCAGTGTTGCCAGGCTTGCTGAAAAGCAGAGGCTTCACTATGAACAACGCTTGCGAGATGAAGAGGAGAAGGCTGAAAAGGAAGCTGAGCTGAGGCGATTCGCTGAAGAAGCCAAAGCTGCCAAGGAGAACATAGCGCAAGAGCAGTTTGAAGAGCAGATGGATGAGGACGAACAGCAGCAGGAAGATGTTCTTCCAGCTTCCCCATCGGCTTTACCCTCTCCACGTCCAACCTTACAGCAAATCCAACCTCAGCAACAGTCTCCCGTCTCTCAATCTCGTCATCACCGCCAGCCTGTCTATAATACACCTCTTTCTGCTCGCACAGCTCCATTCCCTGCTAGAATTCCTGCTCGATTGGCACCCAAGCTGTTACATGTAAACACTTCTGTTGCTTCCACGTCATCCCAATCTCATGTCAGAATCCAAGGATCCTGTCATCGTTGAAACGTCAGCAAAGCCCACATGGTTTTTGTCTCTAGTACACAAGGCAGCCACAGGAAACAACAATGAGACAAACAATGAGGATTTAGACTGATCGACACGCTTGATCCAGCACAAAGGTCATAAGACAACATGAGGCACGGAGATTAAAACCTCAAGGCATTTGGACACGATAACACATGGTGAACAGACAACTAGTGCATTGTAGTGAAACAGGAAACAGGTGTGGAAACCCAAAGGCAATTAGTAAAGAACACATGGGAAACAGGTTGCTTATAGCATGGTTGTAGGATGTTTTACCTTGTGGAAAACAGACAGTAGTCGCATGTTTACTAGTATTTAACCAGTAGTTAGAATATTGTATTCTTTAGTCTTTCAATTTCGTATCCTTTACCATTCTACTACCTTCTAGCCTCTCCATCACCTCTTGACATCGAGGGTTCTTGATCGAGAATAGGAATTGAGTGTTTTTAGTTTGAGTTCTCACATATTGAAAGACTCATCTTCATACCCTCATACCATCATCCTTTTCTTTTCTTTCCTTTCTTCTTCCTAGGAGGTAAACATTGCCTATGAAAGTGATTGCTCCGCTGTTGGAAGCCAGGTTCCAGGGCTCTGAAAAATTACTGGAAAGAGGCATGGCTATTGAAGCCGCCGATTACTGGAGAACACTTTCGGAAAGCGCTAAGCCTTTTAGTTTTCTTTTCCTCCTTTTTACATCTTTCATACCTTTTCCTCTGCTCCTATCTCTCCTCTCCTCTCTCCTCTTCTGAGTACCAGTCAGCGTGCTGGTGGACAACTATACCCTCTCCGTCTGAGCATAGTCACAGCCGGACTGTTAGAACTTGATTCAAATATCTACTTCTCAGTGTCGTTCCAAACGACTTGCACAGTATGAAGTGCGTCTGAGGTTTTCAAACAAAGAATAAGGGTAGAAGAACGAGATTGAAAGACTAAGGAATACAATATTCTAACTACAGTTTAAATACTAGTAAACATGCGACTACTGTTCGTTTTCCACAAGGTAAAACATCCTACAACCATGCTATAAACAACCTGTTTCCCATGCCTTCTTTACTAAGTGCCTTCGGGTTTCCACGCCTGTTTCCTGTTTCACTACAGTGCGCTAGTTGTCTATTTGCCACATGTTGTCATGTCCGAATGCCTTGAGGCTTTAATCTCCGTGCCTCATGTTGTCCCATGACCTTTGTGCTGGATCAAGCATGTCGTGCTTCTATCTCTAATCTTATCATCACATGTTGATCCCTTCTTTATCAATCTAAGTCCTTGTTATCTTGACACCAGGGGCGGAGACCAAGGCATTCCAGATGGAATGCCTTACACCCCTTCCGAAGGCATTCCAGAGGCATTCCCTGATCATGGGGCTGCCATGTGACATGGCCTTTGTTCGCATCTGGGCCTGGGCCTGGGAAATGAATGCCCCACTGGGTGATGATGCACATAGCTGACTCATCATTATTGTCGCTTCTCACAAATCCGTTGTTGAACATAGTCCAGCTTCTATTTGTCTTCAGTGTGTTTGCTTATTAATGAAAGTTGCTATGCACTCCGTGCATCAGTCATTGTGGAGTGCCTATTGTATTTTCCCATGCATAATTGTGATGTGAGGCTACTAGAGCCTCAAGAAGACCAATGTCGGACTTGTGAAAAACACAGGATTGTGATGACTCATATGGTGGTGTCATCACCCAGTGGGGCATTCAGTTCCCAGGCACAGGCCCAGATGCGAACAAAAGCCATGTCACATGGCAGCCCCATGATCAGGGAATGCCTCTGGAATGCCTTCGGAAGGGGTGTAAGGCATTCCAGATGGAATGCCTTGGTCTCTGCCCCTGGTGTGACATACATCACTCGTTGCTGCTTTATGGACTAAGTCCAACAACATTGGCAATTTTGCTGACGTCTGAACGATGACAGAACCCTCAGGTTCTGACACGGACTGAAGGCCGACCTTTTCATACCGATCCCTTCTGCCCTATCCTCACAGGGCAATTCATAAACAACCCTCCAACCTGACACAACGCAACGCAGCATTGAAAAATAATTGTTAGCATCAGCGGGACTTCCACTATAGTGAACTGCGCTTAGCACCTCTCGAGTAACGTTGAGTCTGACTCAGGGTCATAGTAGCAACCAAGGCCAGATTAGCCAATCTTCAGAGAGGTGTCGGCAGCAGTATTGGGGGTGTTGTAGAAGACCCAAACTGTTTTCACTCGCAAAAGAAGTTCTGTAATTCCCTTCCTACCCATTTTCACCACTGCGCTCTGAGAGGTGCATCAACGAAGTAGCTGCTTCTAAAACTCAGCTCCCTCCGCCGGAAGGTTTTATTCCAGTAGTCACATCATCACGTTTGGATCATATTGATCTCGATCGCCAACACCCTCGCTGGCCACTACTCCAAGTGGTTCGAATTTCTTACTCACCTATCACACCGCCGCCAAATCACATTTCCCTCCTGCTGAACAATATGTCGAAAGTTCAGCTTGCTGTAGTTCCCGCCTACTTCACAGGGGACAAAAGTAAATTCGACATTTTTCAGTCACAGCTTCGAAGATATTTCAGAGCTTACAAGACAGAGTTTGACACCGACTCTAAAAAGATATGGTTCACATTATCCTTGCTGTGAAGTGAGGATGGAAAGAAATGTCCCTCAGAACTCTGGGCCCAAAACTGGGAAAGAGTCCACATTGATGAAAACAGGGACTTTAGGTCGATTCTGGATGAAACAGATGCGACCAAAACCAGAAGTCTCAAAATGGGGGATTTCATCAAGCATTTGGAAATGTCCTTTTCGGACAATACCAAAAGACAAACCGCCTTACTGCAGTTAAGGAAATTCTGTCAGGGAAAGATGCCCCTGTCAGATTATCTGACCGACTTTGAGTTGTTGGCAGATGAAGCCAGATTAAGCATGGCTAATGACGAGGCAGTCTTGATAGACTACCTCAAGGAGAATGTGAACCGGGAGTTGACAGACCTGCTTTACACTGGGACAGAAGAAGTCCCAACAAGTTATGTCGCCTACATCGACGTTTTGAGAAAAGTCAATCAAAACCTCGAAAAGAAGAAAATCTGGGGAGAGAACCGGTATTCTGGATGGTTCCCAGCCCGGAACACAAACAGGGCGGCTTGTGGAAGCCAAAACACCACACAGGGGCAGGGAACAGCCCTGAATTTGAACAAGTCAACTCCGGCACCAATGGATGTCGACAAGACCTCCACGAAGGCGTGTGAGCCCTTCAAATGTTACAACTGTAACAAGGAGGGACATATAGCCCAGAATTGTCTGGAACTGAAACAACCCCAAAAGGGGAAAGTCGACTTAAGAACTCTCAAGAGTCAACTTGATAATGAAGATGCAGGGTCTGCGACCCTGAAAGAACTTGTGGAATACCTTCAATCAAAGGGTTTTTAAAAGGGCTGCCTTCTCTAGCCAAGAAAACACTGGCCTTGACTGATAATTTAAACAGACAATATATGATACTCAGATCTATGGAAACAAAACCCAAGACTGAGGAAGATACCTTTTATGTACAAGATAATTCCTTACAAAAAATATACATGATTTTCTTACTGCCAAAGCTGCAAAAGCTAAGGATAAAGTTGTTATTTTAAAGAAGAAGTTTATTATTAAGGAGAACAATCGTCACACTAACGCTTGAAACGAAGAATGGGGTGCATTCAAGAAAATATTTAAAAAGGCTCGGGAGAGAAAACCTCATCAACAAAGACCAAAAAGGGCAGCGCAGCTGCGGAGGCTCAATCCAATAAGGAGGAAGCGCCTAAAAAGTCAAAGGTCTCTGACGCTGTAAAAAGGCGTCAAGCTGTGGAAAAACAGGCAGGCCCTAAGCCTGACCGTCTTCATGAGGAGTTGGTGGAACTCCTGAAAGAGCAGAAGCGGCATCTGCATCGTGAAATGATGGTTCCGATCAAGCTCACCCAGATGGACACTGGGAAGACCTGTGCGGTGAAAGCACTCTTGGACAGTAGTTGTTCCACCACTAGTATTGACCAAGAGTATGCTCATGCAGAGAAATTTGAGATGAAACCACTTCTGAATCCGATCATGGCATTCAATGCAGATAACACTGAAAACGCAAATGGGAAGATCAAACTCTTGGTAACTGGATTAGGAAAGACATGTGTCTTTATCGGCTATGACTGGCTGAATAAGCACAATCCAGAAGTAGACTGGAGCGCCCACAAGATCACGTTCAGTCGTTGTCCCAATGAGTGTGGAATGAAGGGTATGGAATACCGGTGATGAGGCATAACAAAATTCAGCCTTGTTTTCTATCAAACTAGGGCAGTTCCTTGGACTGCTGGAACGATGTAGGAGCATTGGAATGAAGCTTCATGTTGCCAATAAGACTGACATGCATGGACCTTGGTCGTACTGCTTTGCACTTATCAGCCCTGAAAGTGTATAAGAGACCAATAAGGCAATGACGCCATCTATCAGAAGAACAAACTAGCATTGTCCACATAATGGCCGAGGCTGAATGCATGACGAAGAACTATGAACCAAGATGTCTATTCAAGACTTGACGAGTTGCACAAAGGAAAAGACGTACATTCAGTGTGAGCGCATAAGTGGCACAGTGCTCCGGACCTGTGTCATGGAAATTACATGACTGGAACTCTATCCGAACCCTATCTGTTGTTAATGGGCAACAAAACGATCAGACAAAGACAACTCCTAAAGAATGATGAACCTATAGGAAGGACTGTTGATGTTCCTTAAAGGCGGTTTTTGACCGCAAAGACAACAAGACACACATCTATTAGAAGATACTATGAGGACAGAATGTTCTGACCAAGTAGGAGTCTTCATCTATACCAGATCAGCTTGGACTCCACATAGGGGGTCTCAGGTTGACAAGTTCTATTTTTGTACACTTAATGCTGATTGATACGCTTTGGTGAAACACCTTGGTGGTGCTTGGACAATGACTCATATCTTATTTATCATCTGTTTTGTAAAGTATATAAGGCCTGCAGTTTGTAGTAAAATGGTAGAGCATTGTACCCCAGTCTAGTGTCTAGTGCAGGAGCAATCCTGTTTGCTGGAAGCAGACAAAGGAACAAATATAATTGTCTCTCGGTCTAGAACTCTAGTTTGAGCTTAAGAAACCAGAAATCAGAACAAAGTCTAGTCTTGAAAGAATTGGCATTATAAGTGCTTCTAGTCTAGCAAAGATCTCTAGTTGAACACAGAACCTCTAGTCTCAAACTCTAGTGTTAAGAGACCACCCTTAGTGTTAACAGCACTTAAAACTTCTAGAAACAAAACCTGCTCTTTCCAAAAAGACAAGTCCAAGACAACTTCGCAACAAAGTGAGTTGTTCCGAGAACTGAAGTTATTTGACACCCGAACTACTTAAGAGGATATAAAGTGTGTATTGAGGTGTTAGTGGTGTTGTGTGTGTTTGTTTATTCAGACACGACATTACTGACTTGTTTTCCACACCGTCCACAAGGATCCCTCACACCATGAAACAAGTTCAGGCTTTTCTGGGCTTCACAAACTTCTATTGTCGATTTGTGCACAGGTACAGCAAGGTGGCGAAACCACTGACGCAATTGACAGGGAAAGCCGGCTTCACATGGGGTTTACCTCAAGCACAGGCTTTCCAGAAACTAAAAGATCGGATCAGAGAAGATGCAGTATTAGCACTTCCTGAAGATCACGGAAAGTTCCGAGTAGAGGCAGACGCCTCAGAAGGAGCTATGGGTGCTGTTCTAAGTCAAGAACAAGAAGGCCAATGGTGCCCTGTGGCATTCATGTCACACGGTCTGACAGAGACCGAAAGGAATTACGAGATCTATGACAAGGAGATGCTCACAATTATGCTCGTGCTTGAAGAATGGCACACCATCCTCATGGGAGCTGATGAGACATTCGAGATTCTAACAGATCATAAGAATCTTGAATACTTCAAGCAACCACAAAAGATCAATCGTCGACAAGCTCGATGGATTGGGGAGTTGTCTCAGTACGACTTCACACTTACCATAGGCCAGGAGCCTTAAACAAGAAAGCAGACTTATTGTCGAGGCATGCAGATCATGACCAAGGTTCTAACGACAATGAAAATGTGGTACTACTTAAGCCGGAGTATTTCCGAGCCATGGAGTTTGAAGTCAAAGGTTTCGACAAGGATTTGATTAGTCAGATTGAATCCACCAGCAATATAGACACAAGTGTCAAACTGGCATTAAAAAAGTCGCTACCAGGGTGGAAGCGAGAGGGAGATCTGATCTTCTACCAGGAATGCATCTATGTTCCAAGAAGTGAAGAACTGAGGGAGAAAATTATATCTCTCCATCACGACAAACTGTTAGCTGGTCATCCAAGGGAGTTACGTACACAGGAATTGATAGAAAGAAACTTTTGGTGGCCCTGCATGGGAAATCAAATCAAAAAGTTTTGTCAAACTTGTGAACCCTGTCAAAGAGCCAAGGTGAAACGATCAAAGACAGGACAGCTTAACCCGCATAAAATAGCTGCAGAACCTTGGGAGACGATTTCAATGGTTCTTATTGGTTCTCTTCCAGAGAGTAATGGTTTCAACGCCATACAGGTGTGGGTGGACACCTTTACCAAATCCATTCATGCCGAACCCACCAACATGGAGGTGACCAGCGAAGGAATTGCATGGTTGACACGAGACAGGATCATTTGTTATCATGGAGTTCCCCGAAGGATCATTTTGGACAGAGATCCACGATATGTCTCAGGGTTCATGCGAGAACTCAACCAGATGCTTGGAATCAAAATGAATCTGAGCACAGTGTTTCATCCTCAGACAGATGGACAAACCAAATGAATGAACCAGGAGATTGAAAAATATCTTAGAATTTATATCAACTGGCATCAATTGGATTGGGCTGAATGGCTAGCATTGGCCGAGTTTAGTTACAACAGCAAAGTCAATGCATCAACTAGGATGACGCCATTCTACGCAGACCATGGTTATCACCCATGGAAAGGCACAGAGGGATCTGTAGGCTCAAACAATGAGTCAGCAGAGGAGTTTGCATCCCGAATGAAAAAGGGACAACAGCAGCGCTTGAAAAAGCACAGAAAAACATGAAAAAAAAATACGACAGACATCACAGACTGGCTCTGGAGCTCAAAATCAGAGATAAAGTTTATCTAGAAGCATCAAACATTAATACAGATCGAGCTTCAAAGAAACTTAGTGACAAACAGTTAGGACCATACGAAATCCTAGAGAAGCGAGGGAAAGCTTCTTACAAATTAAAAGTTCCTGGAATGGATAAATGATATCCAGTTTGCCATGAGTCGCTCTTGACTCCATACAAGGAACCTCCACCACATCGGAGGGAATCACGACCAGCCCCCATTATCATTGATAATGAAGAAGAATATGACGTTGAGGAAATCTTGAAATCTCAGAAGCGAGGTCAGGGACATCAGTACCTGGTTAAGTGGAAGGATTACCCTATGTCCGAGAACACATGGGAACCGGAGCGAAACATCTTACCAAATGCTGCTGAGATCCTTGCTGATTTCAAACAGAAGAACAACATCAATAAAGATTCTGTTTCGGCTAGTGTTCCAGTATTACCAATGGGACATTGGGGATTATTTGGTCAAAAGATACAAGACCAAACAAGAATCTAAATCTTATGACACACAAAAATTCTTCGATTTCACTATGGGGAAATTTATTACGATTCTTGACAACACAAAACGAAGTAATGACATAAATATTGACCAACTTCAAGTCGACGAGGATGTCAACCTTAGAGGGGGGGTAATGTCAGAATCCGAGGATCCTGTCATCGTTGAAACATCAGCAAAGCCCACATGGTTTTTGTCTCTAGTACACAAGGCAGCCACAGGAAACAACAATGAGACAAACAATGAGGATTTAGACTGATCGACACGCTTGATCCAGCACAAAGGTCATAAGACAACATGAGGCATGGAGATTAAAACCTCAAGGCATTTGGACATGATAACACATGGTGAACAGACAACTAGCGCATTGTAGTGAAACAGGAAACAGGCGTGGAAACCCAAAGGCAATTAGTAAAGAATGCATGGGAAACAGGTTGTTTATAGCATGGTTGTAGGATGTTTTACCTTGTGGAAAACAGACAGTAGTCACATGTTTACTAGTATTTAACCAGTAGTTAGAATATTGTATTCTTTAGTCTTTCAATTTCGTATCCTTTACCATTCTACTACATTCTAGCCTCTCCATCACCTCTCAACATCGAGGGTTCTTGATCGAGAATAGGAATTGAGTGTTTTTAGTTTGAGTTCTCACATCTCATCCTGGTGCCCACGGTTAAAGCCTGCTTTACCTTATACTCGTCCTTCATGTCTGTAAAGTATTGCATCGAGAATCACTGTAACACATGCTTCTTTTACTGTCACATAGCTCATTTCATTCTCTTACCTGCCACTGTACCCATTACAATGCATAGTTTCGCTGTTCCCAATACCAATCTTGTGTGACTTGACAGAATTTTCACTGATGAGTCACACATGTCACATATGTGACAATGATGATGCGTCATCTTTCACCGTCAACAACGACGTTCTTGACAGCCACATTCTCCCCAGAAATTCTGGGAGGCTATTAATATGTCCATTCTTCACCGGATTCCAGCATTTCTTATTCAATGGAGCCATTGCGCCTGAGTTGCGCCCATTATGGAGATTTCATACCCCCAGCACCAATATCAAGATTCACAGCCTCAATCGCCTCAAAAGCGACTCGATAATTCCTCCAGCAATCCCAGGACCTTGCTGCACCATTTTATTATTATCCAAGGACGATGCCATCGCAAGAATTTGTTGTTGACAAGCGAGCAATGGTAATTGCTTCAGCTCTCGGACCGCGCTGTGAGGGATCCTAATGGACGGGACGGAAATGACACGAGTGAGTGGCGACGAATCGAGCACCCAACACACACCACAATATCTCTTTAATACCCTCTTTGTGCGAGTTGGTTAACTAGTTCAAACGAGACTTGGAAGCTTGGAAAGTTTCCGCGCAGAGTTTCCGCGGCAAGTTCATATACCGCAGTACGTAGACTTCCGCGCGAGATGCGGGGTAGTATGTTTCTCGGAAGGGGTTTTGTATTGGTGTTTTAAGCCAACGGTTTGTATTGCCTATTAGAAACAGGACTTTCAAGACAAGACTAGAGACTAGATACTAGAGGTTTTGCCTGTTACCGAAACAAGGACTTCAAGACTAGAGACTAGAGACTAGAACAAGACAAGACAAGACAAGTGCAGACAATCTTATGATTTCAACACAGAGAGCGTACAAGATGGATCCCACGCTAAAGCATAGCGGGCCACTGATTCTCTAACTTTACTTAGTACACACGGGCTACTTAAATACTGTCCAAAACTGATGATAAATAACTAACTCGTAAACCGGCGCACCCTCTATCTCGGCTATCAAGCCATCCCTCGTGAAGGTGGAGTCTACTCGGTGTCCGCGAAAACCATTAAAATGATGAACCTAGTTGGTGGACTAAAGACTTCGCGGAAAAGCTGGTTCCCGTGCTATCCCTGGCGACTGATAAGACTATGACTTGTTGTGTATGAAGTCAGTCTTTAAACGATGTCTTTCTGCAAAGTATAGCATAAGCTAGTTGCGTTCAGTACTTTTGATAATAACCAATCCCTCGGCCCCCATGTTGACCGTCGATCGCTTGTTACACAAATGAGTCACGATCGAAACACTTCCTCGATTGACCTGGTTTCTTTAACTAAAAGATTCCTTCTTTCCGAGGAAGTACCGCGCGGACCCACTGCGATCCATAACCAGAAGCCAGCACTCTTTTACCTCATTACCGGAAACCATAAACTGATCGAGTTAACCTTTCGGTCCTTAATCAGTCATCGCATATCCGTCGATCATTTTGATCTACTTGTTCCGATGTCTCGGAGCCGTGCCGCGCTAGCGACCGTGGCTCATCCCGCTGACTATCTCGGAATCTGTAAGCTTCCTCGTAAGTCGTTCCTTGGTATCGCAGAACCCATTCAGTCATTATGAACCGGACAATATACAGCTCTTCGGATCCGCGAAACCCTTGTCAAACCAATGTTATACCGAGGCATGCGTTTGCCTCTTTCTCCTGGTGTGTCCGTACGTTACCGCGGCTAGTACCCTTGCTGTGACGAGTCAAGTTCTAGTGTTTCCGCGGTACATAGGTACAAGTCTTACTAGCAGTGTGGAGCTCAACTCTAGTGCAGTGAACAATAAGATACCAATAGTAGCCAGAAAGACGTCAGATTAGTCCTTTAATCCGATTTATAGGGTCGTTTTTATAGAGACCCTATCATCTCCCCCAGACAAAGATCTTGACGGTCCCTCGTCAATCCCTAAGCTGTAAATTTTCGCATTTTTCGGTGGTTTCCAAGAAGTTTGATTCCGCGTAACCGAATCCTGATAATCCGATCATCCGTCGTAATGGCCTCCCGCGATACTGGATCTGTGGTGACTATTTTTATTGCCACGTGCATCCGCCTTTTGAACTTTAGTCCATGTTAAAGTCTAACGGCTAGCGCTTCCAGCCCCAGACCCTGGTGTACGGCAGGCATGACTTCCTATTTTCGGAGGTCACCGCTTTCGACGTTTCCAATTCTGGTATGAGTTGCTGTACTTCCAATCAAAGAGTGAGTGTGTGAAAACATGAGGCGTTCGTTTCGGGGTTAAGTCTTCCCAATTCAGGATATGTAGCAAGGAAAGGAATCCAACTGCCTCAATTTGCTGGATTGGGAAAGAACCACGCCCTATCGAATCCGCCTAGGCTGTCGGGATCTGAGATTGAGTTGCTTCTGTGTTTCAGCGGGCCACATAAGACTGCCGCTGATTCACCGCGCTAACACATTTTTCTTTCCCTCCCTCTTCTTCCTCATCGCTCGCCAACGGTCCTCATCGTTTCACTCGACACCCAACACATTTGCTCACTGTCCCTCACGATGTCTACTCCATCAAAAGTTTCCAAGTCCCATAATGTTCAATCCGCTGGCTCCAAGGTACCTGTTTTTAACAAAAGTTGTTAACAATTTCCCTCATCATTGCATTATTCCAGATCAAACCAGTTGCTACTACCGCGAAGTCTCAGCCTGTCACGTCTTCATCTTCCGCGACTGCCAATCCTGCGTCCCAGCTCGTTTCCGCGGTTGCTGCTCGCAAAGCCGCCGCCGCTCTTAAACCGTCCTCTTCGAAGGCCTATGTTTCTTCCTCGGAAGAATCCAACAGCGACGCCACCGCAAAGGTCAAGCCTTCCTCGATGGTGGCCTCTACCGATTCCGACTCCGGCCCGGCACCAGTGTCTTCAAAGAAACCTCCCCAGGATACCAGCGACGAGGAAGATTCAGACGAGGAGGATTCGGACGAGGATTCAGACGAGGTCGACGAGAAGAAGGTCGACGAGGATAAGGATGAGGGCCAAGTAGACCAAGAGTCGTCAGGTCCCCCCGTTCCCGAGGCACCAGCTGAACCAGCTGAACCTGCAGGTGGAATGGACGTTGACGAGGAAGCTAGGCTGAGCACGTCGAAATGGTTATCCGTGGTGCCCGCGGTGAGGTCGACTTTTATGAGTCTTTGGAAGCCAAGCGGGTCAGGGCAACTTGCTGGGCCCTTTCGGAAGATGTCTCGGCTTCTGTCAATGGTCAGGAATGGCCTTTCGGCCGGATCCCTTTCCACACTCTTTTCGACGACTTCGCCGGGTTCCAACTGTTCGACTTTACTCTCGAGGGAAAATCTGCCGAGGACTGGGGAACCGAAGCTCAGTCCGCTCGAGTTGAACTAATTCGTCAGGATAACATGAGTTGCCTCCTTTGTTTTCTCCTTTCTTTCTAATTTAACTTTTGCAGCCTCACGCCGGCCGTCCTGTCTTTCAAGGTAAAGATGGACTTATGCACTTCAATGCCAACGACGATTTTCCCCCTGCGCCACCTTCCGCGGCTGGGTTTCGCCAGAGTGCAGCACCTTCTGGTTCCGCGACGCCGAAGAAGAAGAAGAAGACTGAGAAAACTCGCGCCCCTTCTCCTGCTCCTTCCACGTCCTCGGTCGAAATCGTCGCCAAACCGCGGAAACGCAAACGTTCCCCTTCAGCGTCGAAGTCCTCGAAGAAGGTCATTATCGCGGTACCCGGTCAAAAATATTCAAAGACCGATTCGTTGATTCTGGACTTCCGCAATTGCACTGTCGCGGAACAGGTACTCAGCCAGTTTTTACTTGAACACACTTGCTGACCGCAATCTTCTTTCTAGATCGCCATTCAAGAAGACGCTTGGGGCTCTGGACCTGGAGTGTCCAAACGAAATGTAAGTGGCTTATCGTCCACTTTACGCTCTACTGACTTGTCAATTCAGCGTGCTAACGAAGCCGACCAAGGCGAGCCTCCCCGCGGGTACATTCGCGTCCCTGGTGAGTCTTTTAATCCGTCCTTTTTCGTTCCTCGATAACACTGTGCCAGCCGTTGCTTGTGGTCCTATGAAACCCACTGTCGAGGACTTTGCCCTGATCGAGGCACTCTCGAAGCTTCCGCCCGCGACAGTTCGGTTATTCCGTTGGTTCAACTCTCTCTAACTTGTTTTTCTAGATCTTCAATCCTTGTGCTCGGTGCACCGAGGTCAGACGGCCTTGTATTAGGAGTCTGGCCAAAGGTGTACCTTGCCAGAACTGTCAAATCGCCAAGCAGGCGTGCTCGTTGTCGGTTACCGCGGCCAACTTAGAGGTGTTCAAGGAGCTTTCCTCGGAGACAGCTGACTCGTTGTTGGACGGTAAGTCCTCTTTTAAACCACTATTGACACTTCTGAATTTTAAACCAGCCATGCTCAACTCTCTCCGCTCCATCTCCAGCGTCGACACAGCCTTGGGGGGCTTGGAGACTTCCGCGAAAATCCTTCTCGAGCAGCGAGAAGCCTTTTTCGCTAAGTTCTTCAAGTCCTACTTGGCTTGCAGTGCCCAGCCTCGCGGACCCGACACTCTGACTCAAATCCCGGTGCAATACTTCGAGTCTACGATTCAGCCTCTTCTTCACAAGGCCGGCCACCTCGATACCGAGTCTAGGATGTGCAAGGCGTACGGTCTGACGGACCCCAACAGCGAGGAAGTTCCGATGGCCGTTGCCTCGACTTCATCTTCCGCGGCAAAAAAGGGGAAAGCCAAAGCTCAGCCTCAGGACGACGACAACGATGACATCGAGATGCTTGACTCTCCCATAGTCGAGAAAGCTGCCAAGGCCAATAAACCTTCTCGCCCTAAGGCCAGCAGCTCCTCGGCGAAGAAGAGGAAAGTCGCAGAGACCGCCGCGGTTGAAGTCGGTGAATCGTCGAGGAAGAAGAAGAAGGTAAGTTCCCTTATTTCCTTCTAAGTTCTTTCTTGACTGTTCACTTTCTTAGCACTCCGGGTCAGCCTAGGGCCTTTCATACGAATCTCTCGTGTCTTTCGGACGCTTTTAAAAGAATGGACATGACCTTTCTGTAAATTTATATACAAAAATCGCATCGCTGATCCTTTTTGACTAGTGTGAAGCCCTCGAATGGACTTGTAAATTTTCCATGACTTGCTTACTCCCTCGGAATGACTTTCCTCGGTTGTACAGCCATGCATGTTATTCACCGAAATATCAAAACTATGGTCACATGGGTTTATCGCGGCATTTGACTTGGTTTATTTCACAGATGGGTTTCCAAGGACCCCGGTTACGCGGAAATTCCTATTTTTGAAATCCTTGATCGGTTACTATGTCCCAAGTTCTGTTGAAATGCCACCATACGAGTACTATCCAGTTACCAGGGAGTTATTCCTTATCGCAGAGTGTTACCTCGGCGACTATGAAATAACTTGTTTCGCTACCATGCTTCCACGAAACGGAGCGCATGGTCGCTCCACACCTCCCCCAGACAAAAATTTTCAGTCTCTGACTGAAACAAATGATGGCATTTCCCGTGACAAATTCCTGAGTTCCCGCAAATTATAAAAGGCCAGGCCCCCATAACTAACAAATCGACCCAGTTTCTCTGCTGCTCTATCCATTCATCTACCGTTCAATGAATAACAACACTCGAGAGATCCTCAACGTCATTACCGCGGCCAAGCGGACAGGCCACAACCCGAGGATGGTCGCCCAGAAAGCCTGCGAGGCCTACAACGAGTAAGGCTCACAATTCACGCTAGCATCATTGACCCATTGTCTAGGCATGTTACTCGGCCTTTCCATCAGCTTATTATAGCCAAAGGGCCAAACCAAACCATTGACGACTTCGAGCTGCTCAAGCAAGTCATTCATCTTCTCAAAGAAGGTCTCCATTCGGATTTCATGACCTTCTCCGGGGCGGCTGCTGCCAATGAGCTGAATGTCCAAACCATCAAAGAGCTGTTTTCTTCTGCCGTGAGTCGAAAACCTTCAGTCTCTATCGTACTGACATAAAGCCCTATAGACGGCTCTTGTTCAGTTGAAAGGCCGCGCTCTGCTCGACCTTATTGACCCGAACCCCAGATTGCACCAAAACAATGCAATTGTCCATCTTTCCACTGCCGCGACTTACTTCAGTGGTCTAGTTCAAGATATCGAGGAAGTCTACCGCGCTTGTCAAGCTCGTACCTGTGAATTCTCGGACAAGGAAAACGAGGCTAACAGAGCCAAGGTAGCTTCTCATTATTCTCCCATGGGCGTGGCTAACACCTATTTCAAGGTACGCATTGAGGTTCCCGTGAATATTCGGTCTAATCGCGTCGTCACTCCTACAGAACCTCGCCAGCCAAGTTGTTCATATCCGCGGTAGAGCCCTGACGGTCAGTTAAGCCTCGGTACTTCCTGGTCTGCGTTTATTAACTTGGTTCCAACAGGTCCAGCCGGCTCCAGTTCAGGTGCAAGCCGCACCTGGTACTGGTACGTCGTCCGGTAAGTCTTCGCGCAAACGGGCTCTCAGCGTCGAAGCTGACGAAACCGAAGGTGCTAAGGTCGGTTGCTGGATGTGCCAACCACCGATCAACTGTTCTGACTGTCCCCAGAAACGTCGAAACAAGAAGAGAGCCAAGGAGGCCGCCAAAGAGGCTGAGGCCGAGGAAAACTCTGGCACCAGCTCAGTCGCGGGCCCGATGCGTATGTTCACGAAATATTATCGCATGGTCGCTAATCACCAGAACTTACAGCGTCTGAAGCTCAAGTCCTCGAGAACATGGACGCCGCTTGTGCTGACGCTAACAAGGCTATCCAGACCCAGTTCAAGGACCTGGCCGACCCCACCGACGCCGACGTCGAGACCGAGAAACAGCGGCTCCTCCAGAGCATGCATGCCCTTGGATTCAGCCTGAGCGCCAACACCGCCATGCTCATTACTCTTTGTCACGAGTACGACGGCTTGGTCGATGAGGACCACGTTCCAACAGGTTCTTTTGAAACCGCTCCCAATACGCCTGCCGCAGAAACCCCCGCGGTTACCGTTATCGAGTCTGATGACGACTGACTGGTTCGTACGTACGGTTTCTTGCCTCGGTCAGCTCTCCGCAGATATTTTTCTCTCTATTCCCGTCTCTACAGTCGTAGTTAATCCACTCTCCTTAACCACCAACTTTTACCACTGCATCAGCCTTGTCCTGTTATAGCCACACTCCAGTCTTTACCATAGCAGTTGTTCCCGCCTGTCAAGATTTCCGCGAAATACAGCTCATTCCTGGCTACATTCCGCGACACTGAAGTGTAATGCCTTAACACAAGACAAGTAGAGAACAATAACTAAACATAAGTCGCAATCCCTCGATAGCTCAATAAATCGAGACTCCATTATCGTACTCCATAATATCGCCCCAAGTACCATCCTCGAGTTCCATCGTAACCAATCTTCCGACTGGCCCGCTGGCCTCGTCGCCGGCGCTTGAACCATAAGTAACCGGGTCGAGGAGACTGGCATCATCCTCGGCGTAATCCACGGATTCGTCCATAAGTCCCCAAGTCGCCCTATATGCATCCAAAAGCTTGCTCCTGTCCCGCGGAACAATAAAGGGAACGTCCAACTCCTCGTTCAACATCTCCGCCAATGGCTGCCAATAACCAACATCTTGTTCCAATCCGTTGATCTCCTCCTCTCTCAGAAGAAAGGAGTGCGACATGGCCTCGAGCATGTACCACATTAAGCAGACGTCCTTGTCGTAACGAATTGGACCAATTATGATGTCCAAGGTGATGGATTCTCCCTGGTCGCGTAATGCTACCAGGTCTTGAGCCCAAGGCGAAGTATCCGCCAACAGACGAGTTTCCTTAGCCCTCCCTTCCCAAATGGAAGTCAGGACCAGAAAAGAGCCGCGATGTATATAGAATTCGGCAATGTCGTTCATGGTAATAGGAATGGGAAGTTTGGCAAACAGCTCAGCGGAGAGGCTCATGGTGTCAGGAAGGAAGGAAACGCCCTGAAACTGTTACCGCGATGACAACGTCCCGCAGAACTGACGACCGATCATCACTCGAGCCCCTGTGGCTTTTCCTCGGGAACCCCAGTTTCAAAATGCCTTAGCTTTAAGCTTCAGGCTTTTGATACGGTCGCTATTTAACATGGCGCACTCTCCCGCGGAATCCAACGCTTTCTTCCTCGTACCACGTCCAGAGACCGACCAGGAGATTGATCTTTATTACAGATCGCGTTTCTCCTGGCTCCCCCTTGTTCCAGGTTGGCCGACCACCAATGGTCGGCCGACGCGGAACCGGTTTACCACAGACCTAGAACTTGCTTACGCGAATACTAGAGTCCCGTTTTCCCTACACCACATCCTTGGTCAAATCCCTTACACCAATCTGGCTCGAGTCATGCGTCTGCTCATCACTTATTTGGAGCAACGACAACTTCAGCAGGAGATTGATGATTCCGAAATGATGATGGCTCATCCCGATTGGTTAACCAATCTCGGTCGTCATGCCGCGGAAGGCCGTATTCGCGCTTTAGCCAGCCTTCACAATATCCAGTTCTCGGCCTTCCACTTCCGCGGAATTGCGGACCTTTCCACGGTAATAGAAGATGTTCTACCCCCGGGTCAATCTCCTTCTCTGTCACCTCCTCCTAGTCCAGGCAATTGCGGAAGTTATACCCCCGAACGCCAAGACTGGAGCGACTAGATAGCGATGTACCCCATTTTCGTCAGCCATCATAGCTCAGCTGGTAGAACATATCTAGCATCTAAGGCATGCCGCGGGGAAGACCGCCGGGTACCCGCGGACCGCCCCGGCAGGGGTGGCTAATTTAGATGTCATCCCGCTGACTGCCACGGATTCTCCGCCAGAAACCCGGCCCCGGCAGGGAAACCGGCAGGTTTCGCGGGGAACCCGGTGGGGGACAGGGACCTACCCTGACAGACCACTGCAGGGACAGGGCCCGACAGGAACCAGTCGGAAAATACAGGTAGAATTCCAAAACTTGAGAATATTTACATTGATAATACAAACTACACAAAATCTTTAGTCGGAGCCATAACCAGAGTCATTAACCTCGTCATCCATGTCAACAAGAGAGGGCATGTCGTCGTCGTCGCTGTCATAGCTATCGATGGCAACGTGAATGGGTCCAGTGCTCAGCTAATCAACACAAGTCAGCGATTGTACCCGCGGGGGTAGGTACCCGCCGGATCCTACCTAAAATTTGAGATCGTGGACACTGTCCACCCCTCCCCGCCTCCGCCGGTCGCGGGGATTTTTTTCCTACCTCCGCCAGGAATTTCCCGCGGTCCAAACGGCCGGGATCTGCAAAAATCCCACCCCCGCGGCATGCCTTACTAGCGTCTGATTGGCCCATTGCTAGGGCGGGGTTTCGATACCTCGCCCTGGCCTGCATGGACTGAAAGTAACCTTTTTACGGCGTCTGGCTTTGTCAGACCCTATGTTACCCACAAGCTAGCAGGCCCAGACAAGCCTTAATGGGTCAGGGGGTGCATCAGTCATTTCGTTCGTACCCGAATGTTACCTCTGCGGTTCGAACCCCCCTGGTCGCATGAGTCGACAATATCCTGTAAAAGGGTATTCCCTCCTCTTTTTAGGTAATCCGGATAGGCCGGACCTATTGTTAACGCAGAACAAACGGTCCAGACCAGCCACTATAGCCCAGTCAGAAGATTGTGTCCGTTCTCCTGACCCGTAATGTCGCAGCGGTGGGTTCGAATCCCAATTGTGGCCTGTGTCGATCGACGTGCCTTTTTATTTCAGCGCCGTCCACCACAACCCAGTCCGCGGCTACTCGAAGTCCACCTCGTCTTCCAAGTCAGGTTCTGGTACCGTTTCCTCGGAATCAGAGTCCCGCGATTCCTCATGGCCTGTTTTCAGCTTCAGTCCGGTCATCTTTGGGTCGACTCTGATTTTCTCCGGAAACTCGTCGCCATATAGAAGCTCAGTGGTCCTATCCAGTGCCAGAAGGCGTTTTTCTGACATATCCAATAGTTCCGCGAAGTTGTCGGGCAGAGGGATGGATTTCCGCGCAAAGTAGGGAATAACACGGAATCGCGCTACCTTGTTTTGAAACACCGTTCCATCCATATCCGCGATAATATAAGCTCTGCCGCGTTTTCTCTTAACCACAACGTGGGGTCCAGAATACCTTGGCTTAAGCTTTCTATCGAGTTCAACTTCAATCTTGGAGTTACGTATCAGAACCAAATCTCCAGGCTCAAAACGGAAATCCCGAATGGTATGCTTTAGATCTTCCTCGAGTTTGATCACTTGTGCTCTCTTCTCTTGGTCGATCCTTTTGCGCATCCTTTCGACGAATACTTGGTGTTTCGAAAGCGCCTGTGCTCTGGCGCCAATTAACTCAGACCGCGACATCATTCCCGTGGGTGGCTCGACTAACCAAGTTGCCTCGACAATATCCAGAGGAGTTATCAGGTGCGCCCCAGTTAGCATGAAAAACGGACTGCAACCTCTAGTTCTCCGCGTAGTGATGCGCTCGGCCCATAGTACATGGTGAAAGAACCAATACCATTTTGAAACGTCACCATCCGTCGCCTTAACCAGAGCTTGCCTAAAATCCCAATGTCCCCTTTCAATCGCGCCATTGGCTTTTGAATTGTAAGGTGATATCTGGATTCCTTTAATCCCGTATTTCTGCTCAATCCAGGCTACCGCGGCTTTAAATGCCGGAGCATTGTCAGTCACAATTTCCTGTAAGCAGCCCCAACGACAAATGATATCTTCAAACAACCATATGCCTAGGTCTCTACCCTTTTCTGCTCGCAGAGGCCTCGCCTCGGGCCAAGCTGAAAGAGCGTCTCGCCCATGAGCAATCCAAGTATAACTGTTGCTTTTGGTAGACATCTTCATATTGTCCGCATGCAAAACCTGAAATACCGCGGGGGTCCTAGTGGCCACCGGTGGCGTAACATATAATGCAGCTCGCCTCAGTTGACATCTATGGCAAGATTTAACATAGTATTGCACATCCCAATCCAATTCCGGCCACCAAAAACGTTGTGTTATTAACGCTTTAGTAGCGTCACCTCCGCGGTGACCTAAACTATCATGCGAGGCTTTCATCATGTACATGCGATGGGCTGGGTCGACTACCAGTTGGTGCTGACCCTCCACATGCCTTCTGTACAATCGCCCTTTGCTGTCGAGGAAGAACTGTGAAGCATATCTAACAAACTGTTGATACTGCTTCTCGTTCATTTCCTCGGGAATCCAATACTTGTCGTTCAGCCACCGCTTCACCAAAGGTAACTTCAAATCTTGATCGACGCCATACGGTGTACGTATTCCGAGGAAGTATGGCTCCTGATAATTGGGATCATACTTCTCTTTCAGGTCAGGAATTAACGCGGTAGCTTGAACGAAGGCATCTAACCAATCCACCCCTTTCTTTGCCTGTTCCGCGATAATCCTCTCGATCTGAGCGTCTCTCCAATCATCCGTTTCCTCGGCTTGGTGTTCACATTCCTCTTGGAAATCCCGAGGTTCCTGCGCCAACGTCGCTCGGTGGTGCTTGTCAGCATCTGTCATGATTCCAAACCCCAAGTCCTCGACTGCTCTGTTGTAGTTCTCTAGATAAGATACTTCACGTCGCTTCATCTTGTAGGACTGGACCGTCTGGATAAAACCTCCACGGGTATCAATCTGGTCCTTAAATTCTTCAAATTCAAGTGGCAGTTTGACCCCGTTCGGCTCGACAAACGTCACGTTTTGCAACGGATCAGCATCTTCCTCGGAATTCTCAAAGACCTCGTCCCCGGCTTGTCCTTTTCTTCGAGACAAGCCATCTGGTCCAAAATCCTTGCCTGGGATATGTTCTAAGATAAACTGAAACATCAACACCTTCTCAATCCAACGATTAATAGTAGCATTGGGCCCAGCTTCTGGATTCTTCAACATACCCTTGATATACTTGGCATCCGACTGTATAGTCAAATTTCTCGCACCCAACAACCAGTACTTTGACGCTTCTAAAGCCCTCATCAAACCAAACAGTTCCCTCTTTGGTTGTGAAAAGTTCCTTTCCCGCAGATTCAAGGTTATCGAGCAAAATCTGTTAAACACTGGTCTGCCATTTTTGTCAATTTGGTACAAGTAGAAACCAACTGAGCGATGTGAGGTGTCTACTGCTAAGTAGATGCCACCAGGATTATCATAGTCTATTGGCATTAGCGCGGGGCAGTCCTTTATAGCCTGTTTTAACCGCGCCATTGATTCTTTCTCGCGGACTTCCCATTTGAAGGGTCGTCCTTGCCGAGTCAGGTCTACCAAAGGCTCTGACATCATTGCGTAGTCCTTAATGAAAATTCTGCACACTCCACATGTTCCGAGGAACGCTCGAACGTCAGTCAGGTCTTCACAATCGCCCCAGCGATCAATCACCCCAACTCTGTCCGTTGACGGTTTACGTCCCTCGTAGCTGCAAGTATGACCTACGACCTCGAATTCCATCGCGCATAACATGCTCTTTTTACCCGAGAAGGTGCCACCTGCATACTTCATGCGCTGCAGAATGCGATTAACATTCTGCATATGTTCCCAGACAAAATGACGTATCCCAGGATTTTCCGGAATAGTCTCAAAACCACCTTTTCCGTCCTCATACCTCGTCGCCGGTCCGCGGATCAGAACGTCGTCTATATACGGTATGGTGTACTCAGGTATTTCGTCTCTTAAGATATAAGTTACATCATCATGAAAGATTGGTACCGAATTGGTCCACCCCATTGGTAATGTAACCAGTCTTAAGGCACCGAAAGGAGTCTGGAATGTAGTATAATCCCTGGATCCTTTCGCGAGAAGTCGTTCATCATAACCTACATACAAATCCGCGATTCCCCCACAGGCTCGACTGCAAATTTCTCTGCTAGCTGGTCTGTTGCGGGAGGCACACCGGAATGCGCGATCATAACCGCGTTAAGTGGTTCCAGACTATGGACCAGTCTGAGACTTGATCCGTCTTTCTTAACCACACAAAACCATTTGGATCGGTATGCGGAATTTGATCTTTCATATACTCCATCCTCAAGTTTCTTCTTGATAATGTCGCATACTTTATCATAAATTCCCAGAGCGATCGGAATATTCCTCTCTCTCCAAGGTATATGAGGGACGACTGGCATATCAACCGGCAGGAAGAATTCTTCTTTGAAGCGCCCTCCCTCGGCAGGTTGAAAAGCGAAAGCTTTCCGCTGTAGGGCGTAGGTCTCGTGAATCAACCACTGCTCCTGTTGCCATAAGTCAGACATTCCCTTGTGAGCCTTATTTACTTCGTCCATGTTCTCCTGAGAATATTCTTCAGTTGGAACAGGCTCCCGCGGCATGGTCGGTAAGTCTGGCATACCTGCTAAAGGGTCCCCAGTAATATTTCGTATGATATTACTACCAGGTGCTCCTAACGGTAATGGTGCTAGCAATGGTCGGATCTTATCCGCTACCTTTTTGTACTTCTTCTTTGTACCAAGGAAGGTCTCCTTAATACCAGTGTCAACTTCGTCCTGAGGCAATACCTCGGAACTTTCCCCAACCGCAGTTCTCTCGCTTTTGGTAGCTTCATTCACCGGTTCAGGATACCCTTTTGTTTCCTTGGATTCAGAAGTAGCCGTGTCTCCCGCTGACTGAGTGCTTTCGGACTCTGTCTTAGGATTGTTCAATCCCAGGGCTTCCCACGCGATCCATTCCTTATCAGCTTTGCTTAAGGGTCTATGACACCTATCACAACAATCTTGAATGTTGTACGCTGCTCGCTGTGCCTTCGATAGGGATGGCGAAAGCTGTACACCTTCCGAGAGACTGAGCAGAATTTGTTTCGCTCGTGCGGTTTCTTCCAGGATTGTCCGCGGAGATCTTGTAGAATCGTTCCGCGATGGCTTCACTGATTCTACAATTTCTCCAATAACTCCGTGATAATATGCATGCAATGTTCCTCCTGTATCTGTCCGCGGAGCATAAGCTTCCGAGACATTCAGATAAATGTCCCTCAGCTCATCTCTTCTAAATCCATGCCCATGCCTCGGCTTCGCATAATGGGTAATGCTCGGCACATCTTGGTCGTTAACATCGATGATCAAAGCTATCTCTCCTTGGTCGTCAACCAATTCATCGAGGCTTGGTGAAAAACCGGTGTTTTCGTGTCAGATGCGTTCCTGGCCAATATCGTGGGAGACTTTCTGCGTTCAAAGGTGGGGACTACGACTCGTTTTAAGGTATTTGGGCATTTAAGGGTGATGACTTGTGAGCCGTCTGCCTTATTCTGTACCCCACTTTCCGTAACGATGTCAAAAGGCCTTCCCAACAATACGCGGTACGCTACCCCCTTGATAACATGAACTTGTAGGTAGACTGTTAAGTCCTCCACTCGGAAAGGGACATTCTTAGCCAAACCCAAACTCTTTTCGAGTTGGTTGTTGGCGCTCTGCATATGAATCTGTATATCCGGGTCCCAGCATACCCCTAAGGCCAAAGCTGCATCCTCACTCATCGAGACGATTTGTGAGCCGGCATCTAATAGAGATTCCTCATGCGCGGTACCATTGATAAACGGGTTGATGGCCCGCAGACCAGCTGATTCCCACACGACGAAAACCGCTTTGGGTTTCTCTCCCGGTGGAAGCGTGGCGAGATAGGCTTGTACCGGATCTCTACACACAAGACTTCCTCTCGGTAGTCCATATTCAGGAGTAGCCTGGACAAAGGAAGTCACAGTCGGTAAATCCTCTATGTTAATAGACTCTTCCCCAAGCTGGGACTTGAAATAAGCCATAACATCTCGAGAATTTTCCCGAGGTGCTGGAGCTTTGACAGCCTCAGGTACCTTTAACGTTGCCGCGTCTGATTCAGATTGTGCTGATACTTCCGCGAACCTAACCTGTTTCCTCGGAAGCTCCGGTTCTTCAGGCATTTCTTCGTCCATACCGTCAATCATTTCTACCACCAAAACACTCCCATGCTCAGAAGTAAACTTAACTGGCATTCGCTTTCTGGTCGTCGCGACTTTGAATTTTTCTACCAACGCTGGTGAAGCGCCTAGTAGATCTTTTCCGCTGACTGGTACCTCGGTAGCCATTATTCGGTCAAACAAGGTGTCTACCGATTTCGCATCCTGTAGGGGAGCTTTATTGGTAGACGCCTTGCTTTGTACTTTGGGCCGCGGAATCGCTTCACGGGCCTTTGGTACTGGTTGTGGTTCAACGAATGGGGCTTCCCACAGTAAGTGTCCAGGAACGCTTTGTAGAGGTTTGACTTTTCTATAGGGTAGGTCTAAATCTCTTTCGAACGCTTCCTCGTCGCTTTCCTCGGTTTCTGGTTCGTGAGCCTTTTCTACTATCTCTGGTGCCCTAACAGGTTCCTTGGGTTTTGGAACTCGTCTAGGCAAATCAACAAACATTCAGTGTTCTGGGTATTTCGGAGCACCTCTCCAATTTGGTGAATCCGCACCTTGAATTTTTGGTCTGTTCTCCGGCGGCTTAGGTTTCAAGGTACCTGTCGCCTTCCCGGAACTTCTCAAAAACCCGATCCCTTCGTTGAGCCAGAGTTATCTGACCCTCGATTAGTCTCAGCTCTTCGCGATGCTTCACTGAACTGAATGTACTCGTCAATGACTCGATAACGCTCCAGTGTTTCCTCATCCATGGCGGACTGCGCGACTGGAGCTTGATATAGCTGGCGGTAGGTTCCTTCAACTGGACGCGGCGTGAGTCTAAATTCAGGTTCGCCGTATCGAGCTAATTCAGCCTTTACCACTTTCCCAATCTCCTGCGCGAAGACCGCTGGATTCATCACTGGCTGAACATCTTCCGCGCAAAATTCCTCTTTTAGTTCTTGGACGGCTTGAAGCTCGGGAACAAACATCAACAGGTTGTTTTTCTTGGAGTGCCAGATCTCAACTCTTTCCTTCTGGTTAGAACCAGGCAGATTACATGAAATGTAGACTCTGTCCGTTAATACCATTTTTCCTGAGCTATCAAGCTTAATCCAACCCTTATTCATGTGGTCTTGACGCGAAGGACAGGCGTTCAGCCGGTGTCCGGTTTCTGAGCAGTAGAAACAATCGTCGCCATATCGACGCATCGCCCCTCCTGATCCAGAAGGCGCCATTGGGCTAGGCTGAGGAGTAAACTGACGTGGTGCAGTGTTCCAAGAGTTTTGCTTTAATGCAGCTAGCAATTCCTTAGTTTCGCGGTTCTGAGTCCCGAGGGCATCCTGTAGTAGCGCCAACTCTTGCTTGATTGAGTGCAATTCCTCGTCAGTTTTATGGTGAATGACTTGGCTTTCCGCAGCAGATTCTGCACTGTACAAAGATTTCATTCCTCCATTATGCTGCCGATATGCTACTTCAATCGTAGCCGAGATCAGGTCTTTCCAGGCCCAAGGATCGTCAGCTCTCCGTGGCTTATAACTGATAGCGCGGGCCCTTTCTGACTCAGTAAGCCTCACACGCTCATCAATCTTCGCGACAAACTCTTTGGACATAGGCTTCAACCACCTTTCACAAATCGCTTTATTTGAAAGCGGCGCGTCTTGGTCATTGGCCTTTGCTGCGCTTAGCATCGTAGCTACTTCCCCTTGGAAAGCTCGCTTATAATCTTGGACTTCTCCAAAATCATCGCTCGTCAACTTTCCAGTCTCTCTAATGACTCGATCCAACTTCGAATAACTTCCTTCCTTCTCGATACGCAGTTCGAGGGAATAGTCTTTGACAATGGCTCTTGTCCAGGTATCATAATTAGTATTATACCCGTCAAAGGTGCACCATTCTCTTCGAGTCTGTGGATCCACATAATCTGATAACCATTTGCATCGCTCGTCTTCGTCTGTGATCTTGCAACCGTCGAGGAGGTCAGTGACTTCACGGATAAACCGCGGAATGTCTTGTTTCTCATCGCGGTCGTGTTCCCAGCATGGAGCTTTGCGATCTCTGAAAGAAGGCATATCCTTCTTGGAAACATTAGTCGTCATGGTGTTATTAACCTGAGGACTTGTTACGGGGCTAGGTATCGGTGTTGGTATAGGTGTTAAGTTCTGAAACGGCAACGAGTTCGAACTAAGCAAGTCTGAGAGAATGTTTAGATTCTCTAGGGATAGACGAGATAAACTATCGTCTAGGTTCTGTTCTTGTTCTTCTGTAAGAGAACGAATAGGACTATTTCCGCATAAAGGACTACGACTTTGAGTTGGACTGTTTGTTCCGCGTCTAGCCACTCGATTTGCTCGATTTAATCCTTGTTGTGCAATTTGCTGATCTTTCTCTGATCCTACAAGTGCCTTGAGCGGACGTTTTCCTTCTTTCTTGGAAGTACTTGGTTCGCCGGAACTACGAGGAACGTCTGAAGCGATCCGCGGACGGGATGGTCCTTGAACAGGGTTGTTTGGGTCGGGTCTAAACTCTGATTCAACTTCTCTGCTCTTTCCTTTCGGATTGAGTTTTGGAGCCAAACTAGCTTAGGTGCGAAGATCTAAGACCGAGTCTTAGAACTTGTGTTGGTAAAGTCTTTGTGAAACTTCAAACAGGTCTCAATTTAATCTGATAACCCTCGCGGTGGGCTCCAGATGTGAGGGATCCTAACGGACAGGATGGAAATGACACGAGTGAGTGGCGACGAATTGAGCACCCAACACACACCACAATATCTCTTTAATACCCTCTTTGTGCGAGTTGGTTAACTAGTTCAAACGAGACTTGGAAGCTTGGAAAGTTTCCGCGCAGAGTTTCCGCGGCAAGTTCGTATACCACAGTACGTAGACTTCCGCGCGAGATGCGGGGTAGTATGTTTCTCGGAAGGGGTTTTGTATTGGTGTTTTAAGCCAACGGTTTGTATTGCCTATTAGAAACAGGACTTTCAAGACAAGACTAGAGACTAGATACTAGAGGTTTTGCCTGTTACCGAAACAAGGACTTCAAGACTAGAGACTAGAGACTAGAACAAGACAAGACGAGACAAGTGCAGACAATCTTATGATTTCAACACAGAGAGCATACAAGATGGATCCCGCGCTAAAGCGTAGCAGGCCACTGATTCTCTAACTTTACTTAGTACACATGGGCTACTTAAATACTGTCCAAAACTGATGATAAATAACTAACTCGTAAACTGGCGCACCCTCTATCTCGGCTAGCAAGCCATCCCTCGTGAAGGTGGAGTCTACTCGGTGTCCGCGAAAACCATTAAAATGATGAACCTAGTTGGTGGACTAAAGACTTCGTGGAAAAGCTGGTTCCCATGCTATCCCTGGCGACCGATAAGACTATGACTTGTCGTGTATGAAGTCAGTCTTTAAACGATGTCTTTCCGCGAAGTATAGCATAAGCTAGTCGCGTTCAGTACTTTTGATAATAACCAATCCCTCGGCCCCCATGTTGACCGTCGATCGCTTGTTACACAAATGAGTCACGATCGAAACACTTCCTCAATTGACCTGGTTTCTTTAACTAAAAGATTCCTTCTTTCCGAGGAAGTACCGCGCGGACCCACTGCGATCCATAACCAGAAGCCAGCACTCTTTTACCTCATTACCGGAAACCGTAAACTGATCGAGTTAACCTTTCGGTCCTTAATCAGTCATCGCATATCCATCGATCATTTTGATCTACTTGTTCTGATGTCTCGGAGCCGTGCCGCGCTAGTGACCATGGCTCATCCCGCTGACTATCTCGGAATCTGTAAGCTTCCTCATAAGTCGTTCCTTGGTATCGCAGAACCCATTCAGTCATTATGAACTGGACAATATACAGCTCTTCGGATCCGCGAAACCCTTGTCAAACCAATGTTATACCGAGGCATGCGTTTGCCTCTTTCTCCTGGTGTGTCCATACGTTACCGCGGCTAGTACCCTTGCTGTGACGAGTCAAGTTCTAGTGTTTCCGCGGTACATAGGTACAAGTCTTACTAGCAGTGTGGAGCTCAACTCTAGTGCAGTGAACAATAAGATACCAATAGTAGCCAGAAAGACGTCGGATTAGTCCTTTAATCCGATTTATAGGGTCGTTTTTATAGAGACCCTATCAGCGCTCTCTATAGCATCAGGACCTCTGGTCAGTCTACATTCATATATTGCTAGCCCAAAGCTCATGACAATTCTTTTTAGCTGTGTATGAGGGTGAGCTGAACCCTGCACCTTGCAATATCAATAACGAAAATTGTTGATGCGGCGCACCAGCGGTCCCATCTTGTTTTTCCTTATCTCTTTGATTGTCTGCCATACGCTGAAATGGCAGGAATCTGTCAAATTTCTTCGTTCAGTCAGATTCGAGAGAGATCCGGTTATTGGTATGTCCTGCAGCTTCCCTATTCAGGCAGTTACTGACCCTCTATGAGGGAACCTCGATAGAGGGTCTGGCATCATGCCCAGTAAGAACTCCATCAATTTGGTTCTATTTACCTCGATTCCCTTCCATTAATTCATTTGCCTCCATTTTCTTCAATTGTTCTCAAATATCTGTATCTACCAATCTCCTACTAGATTTATCAGGTCCAGTGCCAGAATAAATATCAATGTGTCAGAGCAGCTTGCTGACTTCGATGAACTTGGAGATATAAATAATTGTCATCTCATTGATTCTCTCATGTCCCTTCTTCGCTTCTACCTCCATCCCTCCTTCCCTGGCACCTCTTGCTCATTGTCACTGTCTCATTGTCCTGTCACATGGCTTTCAAGGAGGCTCTAGACCAGCGCTGAGATATATATCTCTCTGCTGGTCCATCTTAGGTGGCTCTTTGTTCCTCTGGCTATAGCAGGTGCGAGCTGGTTCCTCTTTTTTCTTCCTGTCACTGATACACTAACATGGCAAAACAAATGTCACATGGGTATTTTTGACATCTGTAATGGCTCTATTGTGGCAGATCCCACAGATATCAACTCAAAATAAAATATAGGATGATAGAGAACACATTGTGCTATAAGATAGACTTCACAAAGTTGAGACTTCCTGGGCTCATTATTCCATAAATGGCAATATACCGGGTTTCGATGGCCTTATCTAGCTCACAGAGAAACAATAGGATGTTTCATGTTGGAGATTTTGGCTCGCTTTTCTCCAGATTTTCTCTTGATTTTCCATCTTGATTTTCTCTTCAACACGGACTTAAGGAATGCTTACAAATGATGTTATATCACAGATAACAGTGATAAAGATCGTTATCAGAAAATTCAAGGATGATTTTCGAAAAAACAGGCTCAAAAGCAGCTCTGACCCTGCTTTTGCAGTGATTTTCTCGCATTTTCACCTCGTTTTTCTGATATGCCATCATGCCAAAGCATGTGCCAGGATCCGTTGATCCATTAAGTCTGTCGAAAAATGGATTTTGATTGAGAGAAAATCAGATGAAAATTGCCAACGTGAACCCCCCTAATGGATGGGCAAGATTATTTTTTTGATATCAATATGTTACTGGGGTTTTCAATGGCTGAGAATCTGATTATGAACATGTCAAACCCTCAAAGCAGCTCCTCAACCCAGGAATACACTTTCCATGGCGCATGAAGCTGTGGCATACTCTCACAACACTGGATACTTGAAATGACAGTATGCAAGGTACATTTTGAGGCTTTGTAAAAGGGGAAAACACTCTCTAGAACCTGTATACAACTTCATGGAGCACAAGAACATTGTTGCACAGCAATAGTAGCAAAGGATTATTTTCAAGTATTTTGTTGGATAGAAAATATGCTGTTGGCGAGTCAGGACCCTGCTCAACTGGTTCAGATCCTTCTGTCACTTCATCAATGCTTTCCACTTCGGGGACCTCGACGTTGCATGTACTATATCAAGTGCCCGATTGATATATTAATGTTAGAACTTGATTCAAATGTCTACTTCTCAGTGTCATTCCAGATGACTTGCACAGTATGAAGTGCATCTGAGGTTTTCGAACAAAGAATAAGGGTAGAAATACGAGATTGAAAGACTAAGGAATACAATATTCTAACTATGGTTTAAATACTAGTAAACATGTGACTACTGTTCGTTTTCCACAATGCAAAACATCCTACAACCATGCTATTAAGCAACCCGTTCCCATGCTTTCTTTACTAAGTGCCTTCAGGTTTCCACGCCTGTTTCCTGTTTCACTACAATGCGCTAGTTGTCTGTTCGCCACGTGTTGTCATGTCCGAATGCCTTGAGGCTTTAATCTCTGCACCTCATGTTGTCCCATGACCTTTGTGCTGGATCAAGCATGTCATGCTTCTGTCTCTTATCTTATCATCACATGTCTTTACAATAACGATTCTTTCGAATCAGTCTAAGTCCTCATTCTTTTGACATACGTCACTCATTGCTGCTTTATGAACTAAGTCCAACAATGTTGGCTGTTTTGCTGACGTTTGAACAATGACAGAAACCTCGGGTTCTGACAATTAACCCCTATTGTATCAGGGCCACAACAGCATCGTTGCCTGCAGATTCAAATAGCCCAATGACTGTGTTTGTCTCATCTCAGTTGTACTGTCTACAATGCTGATGCGAAGTTTTCAGCCCAGTAACATCTTCGTCATAAGATCTCGCCTTTACACCAAGACCCTGACTGACCATTAACGTCGTGCTCAGTGCTGTGGCATCAATGTATGTGCTCTAAATTTGATTCAGAATATCGCTTAAACCCTACTCTAGTGGAATACCTGCCCTGAGCACTTCAACTTCTACAGTTTCAGTGAACGCACCATCATCCGAGTTGGGTATTTCACAACATCACTCTGATACCGCCCAGATAGTGGGAGCCGTTGTCAGTGCTCTTATTGGGATATCCCTGCTCATCATTGGACTCGTTCTTCTATGCCGATATCGCAGAAACCATGAACCAGTTCCGATATTCGACTGCGAACGTAGGGTTCGCGGGCCCAACTCGTACTCCAGTGTCCTTGAGCCGGTCATTGCGCCAAATTTGTACACCCCTGAGCCCAACTTGATTCCCAAGCGAAACACGTATGCCACACTGCTTGATGCTCTTGAACAGCATAAACCAGAAGAACCTTACCCGCCTGAAGACTATGCTGGTCTTCCTGAAATCAGGTACTCGAAAACAGATCTGGCACAGCTTTCGCCGCTCTGGGAGAAGTATGGATCGGATGAGTAGTGCGGGTGCTTGGGCTGTTCGAGGAAGCTTTGTTGTTGCTATGTATTTCTAGACACCATTATTTCTTCACACTTGGAAAAATGAATGGAGCGGGCTCTTCTTTATTATCAAAGTGAATGCGCCTGCACTACCCATGCACCTCTCTGACATCTATGCAGTGTCCTCCACCTTGGCATCACCGGCATTACATCTCAGCACACGCCTGCCGCTTGCATGGAGATCGGAGTTACGGACATACATGGAGATACGCTAAAACAACTACGCATCGACAACATCTACGCCTCTCATCATCAACATCCATGTGCAACCATCATCCTACTCATCTCCCACCCGTTCCCTTCTCCTCCATGCCAAAATATCTATGGGGGGTTTATTTTCCACATCAAAGCCCAGCAAGGAATGGGCATTATCCAATGCGTAAAATATCATTACAGTAGACTGCACAGTATTGGCACAATGAAGATGACTTGTAGATATAATTATCATCGCAAGGCATGAAATAGGAGGGATATCATAAGTATCTAAGCGCCACGGCACCGTTGGTTGAAGTCGCTGATGGTTCCCCACTGCCTGTTGTGGTCACACTTCCATCGCTTGACCCATTGTCAGGGCTAGGTCCACCACTTGTCGGGGTTGCATTTCCCTCCGTCGTCGAGGGCTGCAATGGAGCAGCAATAAAAGTCTGAATATATGCGATATCAAACCAGGCATCATTGTATACCGGTGTTCTGCTGTCCACGATGTTCAGGATCTACAAGTTTGAGATTCAGAATTTGTTCAGGAGAATGAATTGATGAAGGACGTACACAACTCCCTGGACGCGTCAAGCTATAGAGGGACTGGATTCCTGCCCTATAATTCAATGAGCGATGTGAACATGACTACGAGAATCCGTATACCAAGCGCCCTTCAAGGCAGTCAGCATGTATATCAAAAGTAAGAGTCCAAACACGCTCACACATAAACTGATATTAATGACAATTTGCTGTGGTGTGAAAGCAGTAGCTATGTCACACGACTAAGGCATGCCGCGGGGGCGGGGCAATCTCAGGTACCCACAGGTACATCCGTGGGAATACCTGTCAGTGGCGGATGGCGGATCATCCGCAGACCATGGTAAGCGGTCTCTGCGGATGGCAGGCGGCCTCAACAATTAAAAAACTGTTATACCTATGGGTATTACCAGTTATATATGATTTTATATCCTTATTTAACATGTTTCTTTGAAATAACATGCTTTACAATGGTTTATCCTCAATCATTCCACAAATAGACTTTCAAATACTTCAAATTCAATTAAACATTGGGACATGAAACAATTATATAATTATCCACCGCAGGACAGGTACCTGCCAGCAGGTTTCCCACAGTCCGCGTTCTCGGATCAAGAATGATAGATACCTGTGATGCAGATGGCGGATGACCTGGCGGTCCATCCGCGGCATGCCTTACACACGACGCGGAGGGCATTCCCCAGTCTAGAGTATCCATATTTGATGCTGATGTTGCATGAGTGACGGATGCAGGGATATCTTTTCTCTGAAGAAATGAAAGATGAGCATGAAAAAGCCCTGCAAAGAAAGGACGTACACTCCAGAACCAGATATATATCCCCAAAGTATCGAATTGCATTGCATATACCCCACCACCAGCTGCAGCAAATCCACTCCCAAAGCTATTCGGCTTGGTCTCTCCGACGCGGTCCTGCAAACAATCCCACATTGAGGGTCTGTCCGGTCTCTCCAGGATTTGGCGCTTGAATGCATCCTGGACACGCTCATTTGATTGTTTGGTTGCTACTCACCAAATAAGCAAGTCATTCCAGACTAATCAAGTACATACATACCAAGTTGATCCCCTCAAGAATATCAACCCCCCCCCCCCCCCCCCCACCCGCTGGCCCTACCTTCCCTTGTCCCCAAAGTCCAGAATGCCAAGGGCCAGACCTACGAGGTGAGGATCGCAAAAGAGTCCCAGAAAGAAGCCAACGAACAGAATATCCAAGGGAATATGAAGCATATCAGCCCTGAAGAGACTTCCGAGAGCCTCATTCAGTGTAAACGCAATCCTCGTTCATCATAAAGCGTGAATCTCGTCCATCGTAAGCACGATCCAAGCTTCCAAATTGTAAAGCGACAGAGACATACCCAAGGCTGTTTATGAGCATAGTGTTGGCGATATTTGTAGTATCATCCACACAAATGAATCATCATCCACGTGAATGAATTATTGCATGTCCAGTATCATTCACATACGACGCTGACTCTGCCGCATACGTCACGTCCTGTTGCCTGTGCGAAAAATAAACCCAAGTCGCAAACAAGTCATGTCCAACTTGCGAAATCGCAATGACGAGTGCCAAGACCAAGAACAAAGAAAGACCCAAGAACCCCAACTTGTATCATTGACATTCCCATAGAAATCCCACTCCTGGAAGAAGCTTGGACCAGAATACTCATGGACTGGGTTGTAGAGGGCTTCAACCGGGAGTGCCAACTGCAAAAGAATCGTGAAATGGACTGACTGACTGGCAACAGTTGTCAGAATCCGAGGATCCTGTCATCGTTGAAATGTCAGCAAAGCCTACATGGTTTTTGTCTTTGGTACACAAGGCAGCCACAGGAGACAACAATGAGGCAGACCATGAGGATTTAGACTGATCGACATGCTTGATCCAGCACAAAGGTCATGGGACAACATGAGGCATGGAGATTAAAACCTCAAGGCATTAAACATGATAACACATGGCAAACAGACAACTAGCACATTGTAGTGAAACAGGAAACAGGCATGGAAACCTGAAGGCACTTAGTAAAGAAGGCATGGGAAACAGGTTGTCTATAGCATGGTTGTAGGATGTTTTACCTTGTGGAAAACAGACAGTAGTTGCATGTTTACTAGTATTTAATCAGTAGTTAGAATATTGTATTCTCTAGTCTTTCAATTTCATATTCCTTTACCATTCTATTTGCTCTAGCCTCTCCATGGCCTCTCATCTTACCGAGGGTTCTTTGTCGAGTATAGGAATTGAGTATTTTAGTTTGAGTTCTCACATATTGAAAGACTTATGTGAGAACTCAAACTAAAATACTCAATTCCTATACTCGACAAAGAACCCTCAGTAAGATGAGAGGCCATGGAGAGGCTAGAGCAAATAGAATGGTAAAAGAATATGAAATTGAAAGACTAGAGAATACAATATTCTAACTACTGATTAAATACTAGTAAACATGCAACTACTGTCTGTTTTCCACAAGGTAAAACATCCTACAACCATGCTATAGACAACCTGTTTCCCATGCCTTCTTTACTAAGTGCCTTCAGGTTTCCATGCCTGTTTCCTGTTTCACTACAATGTGCTAGTTGTCTGTTTGCCATGTGTTATCATGTTTAATGCCTTGAGGTTTTAATCTCCATGCCTCATGTTGTCCCATGACCTTTGTGCTGGATCAAGCATGTCGATCAGTCTAAATCCTCATGGTCTGCCTCATTGTTGTCTCCTGTGGCTGCCTTGTGTACCAAAGACAAAAACCATGTGGGCTTTGCTGATGTTTCAATGATGACAGGATCCTCGGATTCTGACAACGGTAGCGATAAAATGGGGAGCATGGCAGTGAAGAGGAAGATCATATAGGAGAAGTTCAATAAGTATTGGTGTGACAGATTCAGCTAAACTTCACCCGGTCCCCCGAAAAAGAAAACATTGGGCAGGATGAGATCTCCGCTGGAACAATCTGATACCAATGACCATCGATAGCATGGCTTAGCATCTCTTAGCATGGGCTTTGACTGGCCTGGGCTCTGCTGTGATACCAGTTCCGCAGCAAGGAATTCCAAGCAGAGTTTGTCTAGACAGCTATTCGGGAGTCGGGACCACCAGAAATGCGAGATTCCCATTTATTTTGCTTGACATAACGGGGAGGCGATACCAGCATTAGTCATACAAAAGGTATATTTCAAGCCGCAGGGGTGAGCTGAAGGAAGTGGGGGCTTGAGGTGCATGAAGTGCAAGGAGGCTCGGGCAGTGATACCCTCGCCGTAGCGTGGGTAACTCTCGACGGAAGAGGCAAGAGAAGTCCCCACACGTGATAGGTCCCACGGCATGACCAACGCGTTGCATGACTCAGCGGGACAGGGCCCAGAATGTCGCCGCCTTTGGAAATCGGTCTCAATTCCGTTTGTTACAATGTGTTTGCGCACCATACAGTTCGCTGCCAGGTATAGCAAATTGCGCTTGAACGGCATAGTATTTCTAGGACCAATTCTACGGTACGGAAGCAACTCACCGAGCCGGGCATCTCACAAATCCTGTGGCTTGCAGACTGCACTTTTGATCAGACTCATTATATATGGCCTTGACAGTCGCAGTCTGTCAGTAGTCCTCGTAGGAACTGTGAGGAACCAGCGCTGTTTCATTTCCAGCCCTTCTCACGACCTCATATATCCAAGGATTCATTGTGAACAAAGATGCATTTACTAGGAGCCAGAGTGAGGGCATGTATCCCGATGAGCTCCGATAAGCTCGATTGTTGCTTCGAGAAGATGTTAGCGGTGGCTATATCTTCAAATTACTTTCATAAAAAGTCAATTCCTCGAGAACGCCCTTCAAGGCCCGGCATCGCCAGTCATGCTGGGAACGACTTTGTCATCTCGGGTTCGACCTGTCATCCTGTCGGCCTTTCCCCGACCACTCCGTTGTTTGGGGTCGATGAAATATATGAAAATTTAGTCATGACAGTTCACTACATACCAGGGACGTAGACAGGTGATAGCTCTAGTACAAGGCACGCCTACGAAAGCGCTAGATAAGGTAGATGCCAATGCGAGCCTGTCTTCTCATCATGTGGCTGAGCGAAGGAGCGAAGCTCCGAAGCGAGAGAGCGAATTCTTGTAAGGCGTTTCGAGCCTGTCTTCTCATCACGTGGCTTCCAGTCTCTTTAGACCTGACCTCTGCTCGGCTTCTCATCTCCCTCGCAGTGGTCGTCTGGCCGCTCATTCTCTCTGCGACTTCGCGGAATTTTCGACCGTGTGCATTCTTGATGCTTTTCAGCAACCTCATTGGACCAACTCGAGCATCATTACAAACCTTCTATGCCTTTTTGCCTGGCATACGCTAGCTGGTCCATCCACGGAACCTCCGACTTTGTCGCACTCTTAT